>OMNW01012268.1:0-23925 GCA_900303245.1 Selene dorsalis | reverse complement strand
TCTGGAGAAGAGAAACTTTACATTTGTCTATTTCTGGTGTGTCACATTATATTATCTTTATGAATGAATTGTATATATATTCAAATGATTTCTTTTTATGGAGCTGTTGTTAGATAGTGAGCGGGCCCGCCGCAGCAAGGACTGTAGCCTCTGCATAAGGGGCGCCCCAGATAGTGAGCTCACTTTTAACCCAAATGTGCAGCTCCAATGTGTGTGTGTGTGTCCATGAAATCATAGTGAGGACATTGTGAAGACATTTTTGGCTGCTTCTTACAACTTCAAAGGGCTGTTTGTGTGTGTGTGTGTGTGTGTGTGCGCATTTGCATGCATGCATGTGTGTGTGTGTGTGTGTGTGTGTATGTGTGTAGTTATGCAGAAGAGCAGCACTGACAAAAGAGAAGCAGAGCTGTTAAATTCATCTCTGGAAGGACACTGTCACACTCGGCGTCCCTCGGGGAGCTGTGGAGAGTGTTTGTGACTGTGCATGAGTGCTGCTCATTCACCACTGGATGTAGTAATGCCAGGGCCCAGCTTTGTTCCACTCTCCCTCTCTCTCTCTGTCTGAGTAGCCATATGGGCAACTCAGTAATCCTCTGAATAGTCTGAAGCCAACCTGAGGCTGAAACAGCTCGATTAACACAGACTCACTGCAAATCCATTTACTGTCTTTGTTTCAAATGATTATATAACTCATTAAAATGAATCGCTGCATATACTATGTGGTGTTTTGCTCATTTAGAATGTGTTTGATATATTTATGCTTTTTTCAACCTGCTGAGGAGATCCTTAATAAGTAGGGAGGAAAAAATGCTGTGATTGTGCTCCAAGCAGTTCATTTGTGGATATCTGCTTTGTTCTAATCCTTGCTTTTATTTGGCTTAAAATAGCATCTTTTTTGTGGAACTCCAACCACTTTAACCAGAACAGTCTGTTATGCAGATTATATAATGGCAGTTCGGTGTAACAGACAATTTGGCTGCCAGATTTT
This sequence comes from Selene dorsalis, assembly GCA_900303245.1. NCBI lineage: Eukaryota > Metazoa > Chordata > Actinopteri > Carangiformes > Carangidae > Selene > Selene dorsalis. The sequence goes on along the minus strand of OMNW01012268.1, from coordinate 22,937 downwards.
GACAGGCCAGATGAAACAACAGATCGTGTTTTACCTCTTTCACATTAGAGATATCAGAGGCCGAGAGAGCCTGCTCTTAAGGGGTGCACTTTAAATACAGCTGTAATCAATAGTTTTGCAAACAATGTATCAAATGTGAAGTGTGAAAGATTGTCACGTTATATTGATCCTCATTTTTATGGGGCTTTACACCAAGTTTCAGCTCTTGTTTAGCTCCTTGGCCCAACACCTCAGTGTTATGGTTCACACTCACCCAGAGCCGGCCTGAGGCATAAACAAAGTAAACAGCTGCTTCGGGCCTAATAATCTGAAAATGTTAAAAATCTCCTTAGACTTTTTTCAGTTTTATTTGCAATTATTATTGTTATTATTATTAGTATTATTATTATATTAGTCATGCATGATAGCTGAACAACTGAATGATCCTGATGTTTCTATTCTATCTTTAAACATCCATATCATTATCTGTTAGTGCTTGTCAATAATACGCTGATCCGGCGCAGGTCTAAATGTCAAATGTACATGGTTCAGTACAAATGAAAATTACATTTCAATTCATTCAGTTCACTCCTCAGTGTGCTGTGTAAGATGAATGCAGTATATCAATAATATACAGTATTGAACTAGGTACATTTGTAAACCTGTATTTTTTAGTGTGTATAAAATACTGTAGCTTCTATCAGTCTATTGTTTCCCTTGTTTCCAACATTATCAGAAAAACAAAATGATTTTATATGTTGCTGTTGTTAAAGGGTCCCTGTGTAGATTTTATCTACTAGCAGCACTATAGATGATCTAAGGCTGGAGGTCCAGGATGAAATGTCAGTGTTGTGTTCACAGCTTGTTTCTGCTGCTCCCAGAGAGGACATTGCCAGTTTAATATCACACGAGCAAAACCCAGCCTTTACCTCCAACTTATTTAAAGAATATTAAGAGGAGTCAGACTTGCCTTGGGGATTATCCCTGCAGCTGTGGTCAGTGAAAGTTTACGCCAAAGAATGGCATAAAGGAGAAAATAGAGGGATTTTATTTTGGATTTTGCCATTGAAGCAGGAGATAGATCTCATTGTATTCCTTCCTTTTATGTGGTCTGAAAAGCTTTTAAACCAAAGTAACACAATTGCATCAGTGTGATCAAGTTGTTCCATGTCAGAATTCAAAGAGTTTTTATTTTCACAGTTTTAAAAGCTTCTGGTTCTTGTGGATGGTTCCTTTGATGATACGTAAAGGCCAGACAGATGACACATTGGTTTGAAGCAAACTTTTGCAAATGCATCCTCTCAGAGCCGAAGACATGGCATTGCCTAAGTGACAGTGACTCTGCTGCTTAATGATGTGCAGTTTTTTTCCCTTCTACTCTAGTATGCAACACAGAGTATATTAGGATTACACTTAAAGGCACCCGACACACAACTCTGCATGGATAAGCAATATAGACGATGGATGGATCAATGAATGGATGGATAGATGGATGGATGGACGGATGGATGGATGATATCTATGCTATGGTTGGTCACACTGTTCCAGCCTTACTGGGGCAAACTGAGCTCAGACAAACAACTGTTGTTGTTTTTTTCTTTCAACTAAAAAACAGGAAACATGTAAACCACTAAACTTGTGAATAGATTAGTTTATCTATATTGTCCTCTTGAGACTGGCGGCTCTGACTGTCAATCTTATTGTGAAAAGAATCAAGCGGGAGAACGTGACCATGACCCCTTATGTCACCATGTGAGGAAAACACGCTGCATTTACAATAAGTGTATTCAGTTAAAACATCAGTGTAGATTAGAGCAAAAGATTTGTGATCATCCTGATGTGTTCGATTCTGCAACAGTGGGTCAAACACTCTGCTGACGGCCAGGCTGAATTCACTTCTCACTGCACTGAATTTGTGTCTCCATGATGGAACAGGAGACTGTGGAGTGAATAGAGCCCTAAAAAAAAGCAGCAGGCCTGTCGAGATGAGACTTAACTGTTGCGGCAACTGCTGCAAATGGGCAATATTTTATCTGAAAAGCACCACTAGAACATGAAGCTGTCAGTCCAGTCTTTTGTTTGTGGTCCATTCAACATCATTATCTCCCTTACAGAGCTGTAATTACTGTATGGTGAATAGCTTTCCAGAGCCCATCATTTCCTGCACTGTAAGAGTCTTGTTTTGCTCCTGCTACAACAGAGGTGCTCGGCTATTGTCAATATATTGATATCAAGATTTTTGATGGTGGCACTGTGGAAGGTTTTGTGCTTGTGCCATGTATATACAAAGAATGAAAATGGAAATCAATGAGAACACTGACGATGAAAAAGTCCTGACAGTCACTGACATATCGAACAATTGACCTCGGCAGCACTTATTGTGGAGAATAGGATTGTGAAGAGGGGTGATGTTAGCGGCCAGCTATCCACCCATGGGCTTTGACATAAGCTCGAACACTTTTTCTCACTTCTTTTTTCTCCATTCTGTCAGACTTCAAGTAATTTAATTTGGACTTTAAGGCTGCAAATGGACGAGTTCAACTTTCTAGGGCTTTTGCCCTGAAGTCCCAGGCGTATGGGACGTAGACACGCCAGCTGCTATCTTCTTCATACTTGACTGCAGGCCTGGGGGGAATGAAGCTGGAGCTGGGGCTGGAACAGGGCGCCCCTCAGGGATTCCTCTAGAGCCCGGGCTCCTAAATCACTGTTTAACAATTTGCTTGTTTTGGATGAATGCTCATAGTTCATATTCACATTATGAAAGCTCTCCATGGGGAAGGGAATGAAATGTCAATAGTTTTCCTTCTCATATCCTTGTTAATTCAGTAGAAATACGAAAGCATTGCCGTTGCTCAAGTGTACACACAGCTGAATAAGAGACTTTCCACCTTAGAGGAAAAGGCAAATCCTGTGCATCCTATTGTATTTTACTAATCACCATGCCCTGTCTTATTTTCACCCAATTAAAGTCATTCTGCCTATTCATATTCTATTATAATCTGAATTTCCACTCCTCGGATCACACCGTCTTAACTGAACCGTGCTCCCTCAGTTGAACCATCTGACCACAAATTCCACAGTTGGAAAACACAGTCATCTACTCAAACCACTAGTTGCCCCCTGGTTATGCCCTCTTCCTCTTTTATTGTCTGTTTGCACATCCAGCTTTTACCTCCGTTCATCATTAAACCTCGTAAGTGCTCTGGATTTGTACACAAAGCCAAGAGAAAAGCTGAGCTTATTAGAGAGTGTTTGGCTTGTTAACTTACTAATGGCCTGGGTGTTTGCTCTAGGTCATCATGAAAACATCGCTTACGTCCGTTTGTCTCTAAACCCAATTTCATGCTCTCCTGAGCTAATACTTAATGTCCTCAGGAGGAGGAGGAGGAGATACGTGGCGGTTTGAGCAGAGTGGATCATTCCTGTGTCACGCACTCCACATGTGCCAGTACTGAGTCTTTATAGGGAAAACACTTTCAGGAAATAAATAGACCAATGGAAATGTCACTGTCAGGGTTTTAAAGCCTTTAGATCATTTAGAGGTCTAGAGTTCAGGTAAAAATTTCATTTCTTCCATCTGTGACTCCAGCGTTAAAGACTGAATATACTGCTGTGCTATATTTAGAAAAAGAAGTCAGGGTTGTTCAAGTCCAGTACTGTGCTTAGTACCTCTTATATGACTGGTAAGTTTGAAGCTGAGAGTTTACTCTTGTTTATATATTAGTTTTATTCACCTTTTTGTTGATTTAATGAGCTTATCTACAAACAGAAGCTCAGTTAGAAATATGATCATGTTTATTTATGAAGAAGAGACTCTTTTGTTTGTGTGCAAGAGCTGAAAAATAAGTGTCCCCTACCTGCTCACATTCTCACGCTGGAGAATTTATAAGTAGCTAAAGCTTTTCATCCAAAATTTAGCACCACAAAATCTATTATTCAACAGCAATAGTAGGCTATATAGAACAAATATAAAGCAACAACAACAACAACCTCGTTTATGTCAAACTTTTATAAACACAATTACCAAGTGTTTTACAACTGAAACAAAAAAAAAACCAAAAATTAAAATAAAACATTTAATATACTTAAAATCAGGAAATGCCTGTTGATAAAAAATAAGTTAGCTAATACAACCTTTAATATAGACTAAATCTTATGCTTTGAATTTTACCTCAGTAACCTACAAGCTACACGATTTGCCTTTTATTTGACACATTCTTCATTATGAAATGCAATGTGAACGCGTCTTTTTTTCTCTGACACTGATTGGCTTCTGCTTTTCTTCTCATTACTGGTCATATCTATGGAGCTTCAAAACTCATTTCCACTGCATTAAATCTTTATAGTCCTCAAAGCCTCCTTGCCGTTGCCACGGTTACCATAGATGCAATGTTTCAGTCTTGGGAGCTACTTTGATTTTCCATCTTAGAGTTTCTTTTTTTATCAGCAGGACCTCCACCGTCCTCTTCTCCCTCCATCCCACTCCAGCACACAACGTATGATTATCAACAAAACCAAAACATCTCCAAGCTGAATTTTTTTCTTCTTCCCTTGTGTTAGTTTCTACAGTGTGACATTCCCCTGGCTGGCTCTGTTTGAATTATTTTGGAGAATAATCCCTTTCCTTGATTAACAACACCACTAAGCCGGGCAGTTTTTTGATAAACACTTCCTTCTCATTATAATTGAAGCCACTTGAGGAGGGTTAGTCTGAGCATGTTTCTCTAAACCACTGATTGATTTCCAAAGGCTTTGGCTTTTTATGGCTTCACATGAATCACAGTGAGTATTTCAAGCCTCCAAATCTCAGTGGTGTTAGAAATACCTTGAGTTATGTCTCCACCATCATGCCTCTCTTTAATTCAAAACATAAAAAGACTTAATATCAAACTCTTATTTACAGAAAACAAATATTTATGGTTAATTTATTGGAATATCTTTGTAAATAAAAATGTATTTCACTCTGTTAGCCTTAGCTTAGCATAAAGCCAAACTAAGCATTAAACAAAGATAGGCTAAGCTTTCCCACCATGTTTCCCGCACTATCAACTAACTAACAATCCACCTGCATTGTATTTCCATATTAAAACTAATGGTAAAAATAACAATTTATGTCTTTGTGGGGGTATTATTTACATGACTAATTCTTGGCTGGGTGCAGTGACCTCCTGGTGTCTTGTCGCCATGAGGTTGCTAGGCAACTAGCAAAGACAGGGCGGCACTCTACTCTCTACTCTACTCTCTCTTACTGCACACAGCCAAGACATAGCACATTAAATACTATTTTCTTTTTTTCTCTTTAGTTTTTGCCCACATTTAACAAGTGAAATATTTCAATTAGTTGTAGGTCTAGAGTTGCTGGTATACCTTTGGACAGGACCAGGCCCATTTTCTCCTTTAATGTTATGTGATGATAAGCATTAAAGGAGCTGTTACACTAGCAGGTGTTAGCATTAACATTTGATTATTTACTAGTAGCAGCAAGTGCTTTAGGCATCATTACGTTAATAGGACAAAAGTTGAGAAGACAGCCTTTGAGCAGCGCTACTGGACTGGATGCTATTGTGACTACTTGCTAGCCATAATGTGCCTAGGCAGTCTGACTGGACCAGGGCTAGCTAGTTAGCTTGCTAACTTCAGTAAAAGAAAAGCAGTGTGAGAAATACGAGCCAAAGAGACTGCTGGTGAGTAAAACAATGCTGTAGTGATGCTACTTGCAATGTTTCATCATGATGAGTAGGCCTCAGCAGGTGTTTATGCTAATGCTGGCTATGTTGTAGCAAAATAAACAAATTACTCCTTTATAATGTCCCCCACAAAATGTAATGTATTCCGTATGAAAAGTTGTTTAAGGTGCTAAAATCATTACAGTTACATGTGCAACATGTTAAACTAATATTTTTTTTCTATCAAAAATGATGTGGTAAAGCCTGGGACACTAAAGGTGCATCAGCTGGTATTGTGTTGTGTTTTCACATGTTGTTTCATCTCACATCTTTCTTTTTTGTGCTCATTAATCCTCCCCTGCCCTTTATTAATCTCTCCCAGTCAGCCTGATTTCCTGACTGAGGAGTGGCAGCTGTTGACATCTACTACGAGATAGATTTAACTCTGAAATTAGAGGGTTGATTTTTTTTTTCTTTTAAGTGTAGGTCACACCAAAGCAGCTATCTGCTGATTCACCAGCTGGAGCACAGCCGCTGTAGGCTGCATTTCCTCGAAAACACCACCCTCGTTCTTCCTGACAAACCCTTTCCAATCTGATAAGTGATCAATAACACTAATATGTTGTCCCATCTGGTGTTATCCTGCCTACAGAATGTCTTGCCTTGGGTCAATGGCTGCTCAGGTAGGGGGAGATTAGCTAGCTAAGTGAGCAGGATGAAGCAGAAAATCCACCCTGAGTGAGGTTGGTTGCTTACCTCAGTCCTGTACAGTACAGGCTGGTGGGAGGCTGATGGAAAAATCTGCTGCCCTGCTCTCCCTCTACCCTTGGAGATCAGAGCACAGCTGGAGTGTGAGGATATGATCTGGGGGGAGGGGATACGTAGATGAAATCTATAATAAACTGTACTTTAACTGGTGAGGGAGTCACTTACTTACCTCATTTGTGGTCATTACCATTATGCCATTACATAATTTCATCATTATATAATTTTTCGTATTCCCTAATGGCCTTACAGGAGAAGGAGCAAAGCTGACAACGAAGCACCAGTCAGTAGTTATAGCACCTGCAATTGAAATCAGCATAAATAACCGATCAAAATCTATGAAGAAAGGTGACTGCAGAACATATGATATCATTGAACACTGCTGATAATCCTGTTGCTGCAGCAGGTTTTAGTCCTGGATGACTCATTGTAATGAATCTTAACCCACCTCTGCATTTCAAAGTCTGTGACTTATCACCTTGCCGCTCTTAATCAATATTTCAAGGCTGAATGTATCAAAGACCAGGACTTTCTTTAGCTGAAGCGATTCCTTGTAACTACCAAAAGATATTCTGGGAGATATGTTCAAATAGAAGAAATGCAATTTTTCTCTTCCGTAATAAAATGGCTCTTGCTTTAGAAACTTTCTCAGTTTCATAACATAATTTCAAAAAGGGCTTGTGCAGAACGACTGGACTGACTTTTAAATTATTGTTTCAGTGATTACAGAACATAGCTTTTGGAAGTCTTTGCTTAAACGCCAACGGTAATATTTCTGGGGAGTAATATGAGCAAAATTTGATCATTTGGAAAAACACACAGACAATTAAAGGAAATGAAAGAGCATAAATGCAGACAACACTCTGTGAGAATCGTGCTAGGGAACAGAGGCTGGTCATTAGGGCTCTGTAAATTCAATTGACGTCCACACCAATTCAAGCATGCATTAATTGTAAGGGTTGAACTATGCAGCACATGGGTCAGTAAGTTAGAAACCATTACATTAGGTTGAATCTAACTGAGCTGTTATCAGGATTTAAACAGTAACTGGGCTCAAACAATACAACAGGAGTTTCATACACATTCCAGCAACAGACAAACAACAAAATAGGAGGTTTACCAGAGATTGCTCAGCATCAAAGCAGGTTTGGCTGGCACCATACGCCTCTCCTGGACACAAGCACACAGAAATTCAATGGTATGAATGCTGCACAATTTTACTGACAGTCAGGGGACAACACAAGAGAACTACCTATAAAAATACCTTGGCTGGATTGTTACTTTAACATTTTCTACCATTATATATAAAAAGAGCTGTATTTTTTAAAAATATATCAACATGCTCTCTAGGTTTCTTGAGAGTTAGATGAGGAGATCCATATGTGTGTTAAATATAAAAATAGAACCAGTATTACATAAGCATGAAGAGTAGAAGGAAGTTAAGATATAGTCTGGTTCTGTGTCCAAAAACTAAAAAATAAAAGAATTTATTGTAGAGAGAACCAGGCTCAGTTAGTGACCTTAGTCCAGCCTACCTCTAGTGAAATTTGGCCAAGATTAAACACTAAACTAGCGAAAAGTTTCAGTTATAATGTGTTTTTTTGTGCCAGTTAGATGTTTATTTAGTGTTTTTCATCCGTTATGTACTGTACAGATAGCAGGAAATTTCCTGGAAAAAAATTCAGGAAACTTCTGGGAAAAATTTCGGGAAATTTTAGGGAATACTTCCATGAAATTTCCGGGGAAAATCCAGGAAAAATCTGAGAAATTTCCACGAAATTTCCGGTAAACTTCTGGAAACTAATTAGCACTTCCTCTTTGAGCTGCATCCGTAGGTGAACGGTTGTAAGCATTGTCGTATTTGTAGGTAAGTGGTTTTATGGAGTGTATTGCGACACATATCCGACATTATGATGTCGTCTGAATATGTAAGTTACTTCTGAACCTAAATGTGTGTGTAGCAGGATTATGTTTTCAGATTTGATTGACATACGACTTTTAGGCAAACTGCCACAGTCTAGCTCTAAGGTTTTTTAAACTAGCTCAGTTGCCTTCATGAGCTGTGTGCTACTGATTGCTGCCCCCTAAATAATTTACAAATCTTAAGTTATTATTGGGACTATTTCCATGGTGGAACATCCCAAAGAAACAGAGTAAGCCAAAACGTATCTGTATAGTCAGCTATATTTAGAAAGAGCCTGAAAATAGCTTTTTGTGACTTTTGGGGTAAACTGTAGCGTTGAAGCTACAGGGTGTCATTTCTTTAAAATTCACTTTATGAATCCTGTCTCATACAGCAGCAAGATCAAAGTGCCTCCCAGTTGAATGCATATTTCCTGCTGGTCACATCTACATCTGTCACCCAATATAAAATATACAGTAAGTGAATCTTTCCTGTAATTAGAAGCATGCTGATAATGCACACTGATTAGTTCTGAATCCACATGATCGCTGTATGTTTCTCTCCCACAGGGTAATGCTGATGGTGATGATGATGCTTTTTCCTCATGAGCTGTCAGGGTGGTTCCCAGCTGTCGTTGGACCTTTGCGCTCCTGCGTTTGACTGGTGCTTTTGATCAGAGAGTGAAATCACACCCTGCGAGGCCCACTGGGGTGAGTAGAGAACAGCAAAGTGAAGAACAGAGGCCATATATATAAGTGATGAAGAAAAGCAATGTGGTGTCTCTGTAGTAGACAACTGTATGGTGTAGAATATGAAAAACCTGCGGTTGTTCTATAGATCCAAAGGACCTGAGAACAAGAACAGTGGCAGCTGACAGATGCAATTGATTCTCAATACAGGTTTAAAAAAACCCTCAGAGAAAAGCTGGTCTAGTACATTGGTTTCCAACCTTTCTGGTTTGTGACCTTTCAAAATGAAGGAGCACATGTCTACCTACAGCCCTTTGTCACAGGTTGCATATTACAGACCTCTGAAACTGACAAAGGGCAATAAAAAGTTATTGGATAAGACAACAATAACCAAAAATATATAAAATATACTGTATCATAAAAAGAAACCTACAATCCATTGATGAATAAATCATTTAATCCTATATCGTCTTACTTGAGGGTCATTTATCTATTCCTTGTTATTTTTCATACATTAAGCCCCTGAAACGCTGACCAAAGCATCTTAGCTGAAGCTGGTGTTGTTCTGACTCTGTTCAGTCTCCTGACCTCATGGTTTAACCACTGATCCAGTAAAATGATCTACAGTACATATACAGTATGTGAGACAGAGCATGAAAAGAAACAACTAGAGCTACAAGCTTCAGACCTGTTGTAATCAGCAGCATATGTGAAAGTGATTTAACCATATTCTTAAAACACCCACTTCAGTTATTACTACCCTCCTGAAAAAACAAGCAAGTGGAATATAACTGGTATTCTGTGCCACCTTGGCATCATGTGACCTTTATATTTCCAGAAAAACCTCCCTGAACGACTGCAGTGTCATTTAAATGTCACCTGTCTCTGTGCAATCAGTGCAGTTAAAAAAAAAAAAAAGGAAAGGTACTGACTGGAACTCCTCAGACCACCTGTCGCATCGTCATCAGCTCAATGCTATAATTATTTACAATGTCTTCATGGGTCATTTAAAGCTCATTAAATCTGATTTCAGGAGAGTAAAAGCATTGAAAAAAAAAAGAGATTACTAAACAAGACACATTAATAGATACAAGGATTTATCACGGCCCTGGGCACAGCAGCGCCCCAAATAAAGAATGAAAGCCAAACTGCCAACGTTTTCCCAGCGCTCTTAAATCCTTCACCTTCCTTCATCTCATCTAATCCACCTCTTGAATTTGATCCAGCTCAAAATGACGAAGGAGACGCCGCCTTATCGCTCTCAACCCCATAAACTTGTTACACATTTCCACAAAGGTGTTATTCCACAATCCCATAAAAGATTTCCTACCTGCTCCCACATTTCCCAAGATAAAAGGTGTGACCACTACCGCTCCAGCTGCTGGTAAAACACAACTGTGTGTTTGTGAGAAGCTTTAAATCTATAGTGATCGGTGTTAAAACAGTGCTTTATCTTTGTCAGGCAGCTCACTGGTTTCCCCACCAGCCATATGACTGTCTGGCAGAGCCAAGCAGGGCTTTCTGACGCTCTGTGGGGGATCCAAGTGAGAGACTTTTTGTAAACAGGAGAAAATATACTATCAGAGTCAATACACAAGTGGTGTTTGACTGCAGATTGCTGAGCTCTCTGAATTAATGGCCAAGATTGGTATGCAGTTAAAAGTTTCTCTTTGAAAGTTGAGTCAATGCTATTTGACAATAACAAGCACCTTGCTGTCTGCAGGGTGAGTCAGGACACTCTCTTAAGTCTATATTACAGTGTAATAGGAAGAACTTGGCAGTTTAACTATACTCAAAATATACAGGTCTTTCACTCTGTATAATTAGATTATGAAATGAAAAAAGTTAAAAAAAAAAAAAAAAAAATCATTTCATTCATTCTTTTTAATATGAACATACCCAGAAACATCTACAGTCACAGTAAATCATTTTAGACCAAATGATGCAGCAAAGAGAACAAATCTGGGAATGTGAAAAGTAAAACAACTGTATGAATATTATGAAAATGGAGCATCACATCCATATTGTAGCTTCATATTACTTTAAATTCTTTTGTATATATTTCTCAAATGAGTCAATATTGCACATGATTGTCATTTCTTAAATAACGTGAATGATATTAATATGTATAAATATATATTCTTTCTTTCTTTAGTCAACAACTATCCCTTATCTCTCAAGACGCTCTGGCTGACCTAAATGCTCATTTTGACTGAAAACTAAATCTTTAAGATTAATCACAAATATGTCATTTAGTAAATTAAATGAAGTTTTTGGGCTGTGTTTTCAGATGGTTATAAATACATACCGTTGGGTATTCACCAGTAAACTACACTGTTCATCAAATGAAAGATAATGTGCATCCCAACAGTACAGAATGAATGAACCATATCAGACATTAGCTATACATGTATTATCATTATTTTAACTGGATTTTCTTTGAGAGACAATCTCTAACATTTTATTCATCTTGTTGTAGCTCAGTCAGCCTGAGGAACTGCATTTGAGAGGAGAAAGATTATTAAATATCGAAACTGAGAAAGTGGAAGTGCACGCGGACATGCATATTGCAGGTTCATGTGAGCCGTCGGATGTAACCTGCCATTCATATCTATATTTTAAAAACTTGTTTTCTAGTGTGAAGCTTTTCTAGCATCAAAATAACTCCACTGGTGCTTGCCAGAACTTGGAGTCTAAGCTTTGCCTCAAGCCCTGGTGGCAGAACACTTGATTTGGATCTACTGTGAAACAGAAACTCGTCTGTCTGCATTTCCTCCAAAACCATAACACTGATGGAAGTCGATATATTCACATTTTCCTCTAAGTGTGGCTTTGACAAAATTTTAAGCGCAGATTACAAGCTTTTACGTCTTTATCTGTATCCTTGGTACCTGATATAAGCCTTTTTATATGTATTAATTTCCCAAACAAAAGAAGACTCCTATGTGTCCTTGGATAGTTGAAAATTGAAAGCTGTCTGCAGCAAAGGGAGCTTATTCGACCTAGTTATCCAATCAAGCTGTAACCTGTAAACAAATCCTGCAGAGGAGGCGGACATCTGTCAGAAAAGAGTCAAGCAGATGTTACGTACATGGCTGCTGCGAAGCTAGTATTTCTACAGCTCTGCATGCTGCATCATCGATGCATTGTACTTGTTCCTAATCATGGGAACAGTCATTGCTGTGATCACGCACAGTATTACACCACAGACTTCCTGAACAGCTCAGGCTGTAGTTATGTGCTGCAGACAACAATTCCCTCTTTTTAACACTGGTATCGATGGATATCTCCTACCTGTCTGTCTATCTGTCTGTTGGCCTGATGAAACTCTTCACAGAGAACTGGATGTAAATGCCAAAATTAAAGGGAAAAAAACAGCAGAAGAAGCATTTGTGGACCATTTTATGTCCCTGTCGGCTGTTATTGATTTAGCCTGGGTTATGCAATATCTGTAGGGGCTTCCATCAACTCCTCCAGTGTTTATTCTCCTGCTAAAAATTGAGGATTGTCAGACAGCCAGTGTGCAGATGAGCAATGCAGCAAAGCTCAAAGCAAGCTGGATGAAATCACCTGTGAAATTCTGTGTACAGAGTGTTTTTTTCCTCCACCTGTTCTTGGTTGGAATCTGATATGACAGATACAGACATTTATTCCTTTTTATCTGAACACCACAGCTGCCTTGGTGGTTGTATCAGCTTCTGAGAGTGCTGTTTGTGATTTGTCTCGTTGTGTCTTCGAGTATATCCTCTTAATGTTTCCTCATTTCTATCTATTATTGTTTTGCAGTAACAGACAATATGTTTGTTTGTTTGTTTGTTTGTTTTTTGACAATTTTTTATGAAGATAAAGAGAGTTCAGAGAGGAAACTGAGCCTGCACTCTTCTAACTGTATATTTTATATCTTTTTTTATTTTGAGTCTAAGGAAGAACAGGCACTCAAAAACAAAAGAGAGAGAACAAAGGTTTGGCCAGAAATGTGAGGCCTTTACAAAGAAAACATCCCACTGCAACAAATGGACTCTTTTAAATTCATTACAGGGTTTAGATGCAACTCAGCAAAGGTTTACTATGAATGACAATTCTTTTGTGGGTTTGTGGTTTGTGTATTTTTAGTGGAGAGGTCAGTGATGACAGCATTTCTCCCATAAAACACTGGTGGAAATTCCCAGGAAAGTGGAGTAAATAACCTCACATCCTCTCCTATAGAGCCACGAGACAAGGTTATGTCTGTGTTCAAATCACATCTGACAGTGCAGTTACTGTTTGAGTAGGTATTTGACTTTTTTTTTTCCTGAAAGGTTAGATCATATTTTTTCAAATAGAAACAACATCCATTGAGTATTTTCAACAAAATCATACTTGGATTTATTTTAGACGGAAAATAATCTGTTTTCATCCGTTGGCTTTTGTGGGACAATTACATCCTCAGCCCCTCTGCCCAACAGAAATGTGCAAACTCAAACAAAAATCAGAAATGTTGTTCTTAATAACACAATAATGATATGTTTCAGAGTGCTTCCTTTCCGTGAAATTCTAACCGGCTTTTGAAAGTCGGTTGTACTTTTGGAGGACTACAAATATTCGTGATCACTGCCAGAAGAATCATTTGAAAATTTTAGCTGCCCACATTATAGGAGTGGGTTTCTCTCTGTGTCTGTTTCTGCATTTTTCAGGAGACTTTAACTGCATAAAATCAGCTCTTCAAGTCCATACACAGTTCACTGTTCAATGCAATTTTCTAAAAAGCAGAGGATTGAAGAGGAGTCTATAGGTCAGTTGACTTGTTTGGCTACTATCATCTAGTTTGTCCCACTGAACTGGGTTTAAAGGAAAGGTTTGAGGGGGACACCACCATCACCATTCACCTATCAGCATCTCTTAAGCCCACTAATTAAAATATTACACGCTGTTTATTTAATCTGGACCAAAAATAGGTAAAAACTATATCCAAGCTTCAGTTTTCTTCCACTTAACTGGGGTTGGGTCGTGGTGATCCTGGGGGATCCCAAGGCATCCCCAGGCCAGAAGGGATGTATAATACTTCCAGTAAGTTCTGAGTTTCACCCAGGCCTCCTGCCAGTTAGACATGCCTGGAAGAACCACCAGAAGATGCCCAGGAGGCATCCTTATCAGATGCCCAGCCACCTCAACTGGAGGAAGCCCATTTCAGCCTCTTGCATCCATAATCTCATTCTTTCAGTCACTGCAACAATTTACCCCTTATATGTCGGACTATAGTTTTCAGGCAGCCAGCAGAGGGTTGTAACAGCTTGCTTCCAGTTGTTACGCTAACTGATCAGCACTGGTTCAATGAGAAATGCCAAGTTGATATCTTTTCTTTTTAAATAGAAAAAAACCACACATCACAATACCATCTAGCTCCATGCGGAGCTGAATGTTGTGTCATTTTCAAAACATTTCTTATAAGATAGGCATTAAGCCCAACACGCTACCTTCACATCACTGAAACTGGAAGGGCACTTGGAGCACTCACTTTAACAAATGGACTCTTAACAGCTAAAGAGGGGTCTGTAAAGAAAACATAAGTTGCCGTGTTTCACGTACAAGCCTGTAATTTAGGTTATTCCTGTCATATATCTCACAAGTACAGTTACCCTTTAATTGGACTCAAGCTACTGCTGAAAGTACATTTTAGAGAGGCTGCAAGAGGCTAGACTCTCTGCTGTGAAAAATGAGTTGTTAGGAATTAATTGCCTTTTCGGTGGTAGTGCAGCAATTACCATGTATTGTACTGCATCAGTACATATAGAGCTGTTGCTGCAGAGCACAGCAGCAATTCACATAACTCCACTTGACTCAGCTTTACACTCTTGTCCAAAGTAATACATCGGTACATTAATCAAAGCTATTTCTAAACTCAGACATAAGCTTCAGACTTACTCGCCTTTGGAGTTATTATTCATGCTGCCCCGCTCTGTAATTCCGTCTCACATACACAGAAAAGCTTTTTTCCCCAAAAACTAAACCAGATGTGGAAAAACCTGAAACTAGAGCAATACAAAAACCAGAATTCATGTGAATACCACGAACCATAGTCATGCAGGCACAACCCTGTCATTGTGGACTGATTCTGGTCTTTTAGGATGACTCAGACAACTCAGAACAACCTCCCAGATCCAGAAAGAATGGAGATACACTATCAAACTATGGCTGCATCCCAATTCAGGGGCTGCATCCTTCGGAAGGACACAACCCCAGCCTGGGACGGTCCAACCTTTGGAGCTTTTCCTGATTTTGTCCGAACGCAATCATCGTCCTAACATCAAACATTTGAAAGTGGCAGCTTTTTTACTCTGCCAACAGCTACTAAGCTTCTCGCATCAGGCTATGCGGCAAGGCCAGCCGAGCCTTGCTCAACGGGCAACCACGTCCCAAAGCTGGCTGCAAAGCTAACATACTAAGTGGCTAATAATTAACGGTGCACAAAAAATCTTGAGATACAGGAGGCCACAAAAGTGTGGTGTGTCCTCCTACAACAGGCTAGAGAGGTTGGATTTGCGGGGCGCGTTTGGAGGAGCCTTCAAATTGGGACAGGCTTTGTCGGAACACTGTAACGTAATCGGCCTTCAAATGCGTCCTCTGAAGGATGCAGCACCTGAATTGAGACACAGCTTGTATTAGAGTTTATTAGAAGGTATATTGTGCAGAATATGAGGACTGTTTATTGCACTACATGGGATGCATAGCCATGAACCGGATTTGGAAGCTGAGCACGCACAGATAAAAATAGTTAAAAACTTTGAACATGAAAGTTCACCCTCAGCGTTGGGAACAGTAGTTTAACAAAAAGCTCAAGGTCTGCTTACTAACTTTTTGCAAAGCTGTCAAGTCCATTTGAAGGAGAAAGACCAGGAGTTCAAAGGGGTTTTGGATAGAAAAAGGTCACCAATATTTGGCGGACGGATCAAAACGATGCAATCAGGTGTAGCTGCACTGGAATTAAGCAGAGCATCCAGCGGGAAACAAAGGCCTTGCTTTCTCTTAAGGACGTCTGATTTGCAATAACCCCTGTTAATGCAGCAAACACTCACAAGAAACAGTCACCATGCAAGACGAGTGGCCTCCAGTGTATAAGGCAGCTTTTGTCGAAGTGCACAGCAGCTGTGGAAAGAGTGTTTTCTATTTGATGACTGTAATTTTCAAAAGAACTCAGCTGGGATGGAAGGTGGGAGGTTTAATGGCAACATGGAAGGACAGAACTGCATCTCAACTCAGGTGATCAGGACACACTGCAATAGTCTGCAGGCTGCTGATCGCAAACGTTGACAATTGATGTTGTCGAGGAGTTTAAAATAAGAGGAGATGAGAGAATTAAGAGAGCAATGAATGTTAGAAACTCATGAAAATTGATTTTCTATGCAGTGCGCTGTCAGCGACATCATTTGCCATATGCAAGATGTGCTTAGGTTTATGTTATTGGTGTTATAAGAATACCAGCAGTAGCTCAGTGGGACTTTTCTCTCTTATCTTGTCTAATATCTTTGTGTCTGTCTCGTAATTTTAATTTAGGTCTGTCATCTAAATGCGGGCACGTGCACGCATTGTGGGTTGAACTGCTGAGGCAAAGAGGAGGCAAAGAGGCCTCCTCTTTGGGTAAAGTGTCCCTGAGGACCAAATAATACTATCACTAATGAAGTATTACTGGTATTATTATTTGTATTGTGTACTGTTGTTGCTGTGTCGATTATTCTCATCTCATAGCAAGAAGATCTCATTGAATAAGCATTGAATGTACATGGTGTAGGTTGTTCTTCGTTGGTGCAGTTGTTGGGAAGAAATTGAGTTGGTATGACTTTAAATTTTCACAAGAACAACGTTGATAGTTGATAACGCTGCTGCCATCTTTACATGGTTGCACACACAAGTTGTAGTCAACACGGTCGTGTCATTTTCATTTTGTTTAAAGTATAGGTTACTGTGACCTACATTAAGGCCACGCCAAATCTGTATGATCCATATTTTATTCTATTAATTTAGCATGTGCTGTTTTTAATCATTAAGGCTTAATTTTACCCACAAGGTTAAACTCTTAAACCAGATTAAATCATTTTTTTAAATTAAGAAAGATTACGTTTAATCCTTTCTTGGAACTCAATTTTTAAAGTTTTTACTTTAACCTGAGATGATAATTAACAGGCTCAATCCACGGGCTGTTTGTGCTCTGCTGTGCCATGTGTGGCCTAAGTGCATATGATGTCACTGCAATATCTCTTTGATATCAGTAGGGGGTCTGTGCCAAATGTTGGCCCATCTCCCTCTGAACATTTTCTTTGTTTCCGTTGAGTGCTCATCTTAAAAAATAATATGTACCATGTTAAATTATTTAGTTTTCTCATATGTTCCCAGAACTTCCTGTCTTTCTTTATTAGGGAGGGAAAGTGAAAATTAATGTGTGATAGATTCTCTAATACTATACCCACTGATGAATTTCTTTATCACACCTGGATTATATTACCTCAAGTAACACTATAATGTATAAATTATATACAAATTTTCATAAGAGTGGGGAAACACCCTCGTCTGAACACACTGACTGGTGCGTATCCCCTGTTGCGAAGTCAAGTTTAAAATGCATTTCTGACTCAGAATTTAATTAGAATAATGAAGCCTTTGGTCCAGAGCTACTGTTGTGATGTGCTAATGAAACCGACTTTGATCTAAAATAACTGGGGAAGCTGAAACGCATCCTGGACCCATGCACAGAAATTCAAACAGTCCTGATGCACTGAGGTTCATGTCAGGGAGCTCGACGAGGAGCATGCGCAGACAGAAGAAGGAATGCTGCAGAGAAAGGAAAGAGCAGTAACAATGGTTGACAATCAAATCATTTTTCTCTCAATCATCCCATTTTCCTCCAGTGCCTGGCTCTCACTCTCAGCCTTCCCTCTTTTGTTCTGTTATCTTCTCATCAGTCAAGCTGGAAAAAAAAAGACTGACAGTCCATTTGTTTCATTTCCATTTTACTGAAAAGCAACACAGTCATGGGAATTTATGGAAAATGTCAGCAGCTGTCATTCGTGTTTTGTGTATCATCCTATACCCTGTATACTGTTACACCAGTTCTCATTCCTCCTTTATTTCTTCAACCAAGTCACAGCTAACTGGAAACGTATCAGTTGTTTTGATCTGTTGTTTTCTTCTAAAAACTTTCGATTCCCAAAATGTCGACTGAACTGTTACAAAAACTCATTAGTTCTTTCTTCCATTGAGATTTTAATGAACAGCAGACAAACAAATGTTGTGCTGGTTAGTTTTACATGCTCACACGAGCAACACTGAACACTGAACATGCATTATTCTGCAAAATATTACAACTTTACAGGTTATATTGATTATATCACTTACTGGTTCTGGTGGTTTTATTGATTGGTTTCGTCTGTTGAATAAATGAACTTTGGCTTTTTAATGTATCTTAATGAGGTATGAGGACCCCTACTGCAGTGGTTAGAAAAGGTGTGGGCTCGTTCAGTGTTTTTGTTATTACATGTTTGTAATTACCTGGTCTTTTCTGATTTAACCTGGATTCTTTTTTGAATGAATATACTATGTACTTAGGACTATTTATGTATTTATTGTGCCCAAACAGCTGCTCTTCTTCTTGGGTGTGTGTGACTGCTATGACCAGGGGCTGGAAACTCACTGATACAGCCACTGTTTCTGTCCCTTTAGGGGACAGTAAAGTGTGTCTCATCTCATCTCATCTTAACTCACCTCAACTCAAAACTAGACTCACCAAGACCTACAGCCACCATGGCCTTTGTGCCATTGCTCCTGCCAAAATCTCAAGGTTGCTTTAAAACGTCTTTTTATAATTATTCACTTAATTTATGATTTTGTGTCATTTGTGTTATTTTCATGAATCAAATCATTCAATCCATGGTCTTTGTGCCTTAAAATGTTTGTCTCGCCCAGGACAAAATGGGCTTGACCTGGTCACAGTTATAGATTTATAGTTTTATTCTGTGGCTTATAGATATACAATTGCTGCCAGCTACCACTTAAATTGCACGTAAACATAAAGGGTAACTGAACAACCTGAATGAAGCATTATCTTCACAATATAAGTATATATTTATATAAAAAATATAAAAATAAAATAACTGAACTAGTAAAACTGACTTGCTGGAGACTAATTTTAAAATTCCTTATCATTTAATTCAACATAAGATAATAAGCATTGCTAGGGGGGAATAATATCCTGCTCTCTATTAACAGGGAGAAATGCAGTGCATGTGCTCCAGCAGCTTGATTTGTTCGGCAGTGAATGACAACCTCTTGCTGTACATGTTCGAGTGGGTTTCCTCCCACGGTCCAGAAACATACGAGTGTTGTGGACAAATTGCTCACACTGCACTGTGTGTGTAAATGTGGGTGTGAGTCAGTCATTGTTTGGAGACTGATATATATGTGTGGCCAACTGGTGGTGACTGACCCGGGGTGTTTCCCTGCATCTGGTCCAAACAAACAACAGTAGTAATTATAACTCTCTGTTGTGTTTGCAAGTTTGGTTTGACCTGAAAACACTAGATTCTTTTACACAGAGAGACAAATAAGTTTGAACAATTTCATCGCCTTTGTGTGTGTCCTCATTTTTTCATGAGCATCTATTGTTTTCAAGGATACATTCATTTAGAGCGAAAACACCACCGTCTTGCAAATGCAAATTCCTATCCGACAAAGAATCATTTGCATATATGAAGGCGTGTGACAAAATCTTGCCCGTTGACCGAAGCATTTGAGTCTATCAAGGCCAATATTACCACAGATGTCTGCGAAGCATCATCTCAGTCGCCACAGCTGCTACTGCTCCTGTGCTGTTGTTATCCAGCTGGATTATGTTCAGTGAACCTGTACAGTCATTTGGTCGGACTCAGAGGCTGACTGTGTCATCTGATGTTTGTCCTTTTGTGAGACCAAAGAAGAAAGCCACGGTGATTTCTGAGCTTCCTGGAAATACTGAATCAAGCAACAGCACCAGTTTAGATTTCTAAGTAAAGTGTGTTTTCCTGAGTCCTCAGGCTTTGCCTGTCAAATGGACTTTGTTCTGTTCAAACCCATATTTATAGTGCTGGTACTTGGCTATAATGGAACCGTACTTTTGGCTTCCACCACCAATGACTACACATATGCGTGTATAGATGAAGTCAAACTCTTTTTCACTCTTAATTGAAATTCATAGGAGCCGGTTTTCTTTCAACAGCAGGTATTTTGATTCGGCATCCTGATGGCTCAGTTGTAATCAATTGAAAGTGAAATTGTACCAGCTAAATGGAATCCAGCATTCATTAGATCTGTAATGCTTTCCTCGCTGTGACATGAAAAAAAGAGAGAAATCACTATCTTAAACATAATTTTCTCTCCTGTCCAAAACAGCACATTCCTCTCCTCCAACTTTTTTTTTTTTAAACCTAACTGAACCAGACTGATGAGTTTAAGCTTATGAAACCCATAGATGTTCCCTCAGGGAGGATGTCCCTGGACCCCGACAGAAGTTACATCACTGCCTGGGGTCTATAAATCCCTGATGTGCCGTAATACCACCCATGGTTCTGAATGTAAGGTCCATTTTTTTTCATGTCTGTGTTTGAATGAAGCAAATAATCCACGGTTGGATGTACACTGGGCCGTCAAATAAGTCTGCTCCTGCAGCAGAGGCGCACCAATTAACTTTCCATTCATCCACACACTCACTGGCACACCAAACCCTTGCGTTTGTGTGCAGCTGGATCCTTTCATTATTTACACTTGAAATGATAATGACATCGTGTGTGCACGGCTGCACTATTTGCATCCACATGGCATGCGGCTGAATTTGTGTGACAAAATGGATAAGTGGCAAGGCATCAATCCTCCTGCGTTGTTTACATGCTAACTACTGCATATTCAGAAGTGGGTTTTTCCCCCTCTCTTCTTCTTTGTTTTAATAACATGCAGAAAATACAGTGGTCTGAAAGAGTGATGAGCTGAGTGTGGGTCCAGGAAAGTTCACAGTAAGGATTTCCTATAACTTAGACAGAAGCACATTGAAGAGAAATAGACACTTTACTGACACATGCATTTCGGTGCAGTTTTGCCTGAGTGGGTTAAAACAGATTTTGTTGAGCCGGCCTGCTTCAGTGCCATGATGGGCCGAGGTTCCTGGGTTGTGCACCTCTCTTTGAGGCCGACTCTTTGATTCCCCACTGAGTCAAATTTAAAAGGTTGGAGGGAGATGAATGCCAGCATTTTGCACAGCCGTACAGTTTGTGCACATGTTAAGAAGAAGGTAGGATGATTGGCAAAGAGCTGAGAAGATTTTATTTCATCTGAACAGGTTTAACACATACAACTCTACCAGGCAAGCACATACACTTACAATCATGTCAGTGATCGAACTGCTACAAGAGAGCCTATTAGATAATACAAAACTTGGCCAAACGTGATCAAGCAAGCCTAGAAGTTACAATGACACTGAGTACTAATTGTTGCTTGTCTGTTCTTGGATGCCGCTCTATTCACACAGCACTGAGTCAGATATGACTGAAACATTGACATGCAGTTCTATGAAACGGAGATGATGGCATTTTTCTGTCGGGTGTTTTCCACAAATAGGGCTTTGAAAGAGTGAGTCACCTCCAAACAATGCTCTGCTCACTTTCACCATCCAAATGGTGTAATCTTCTGTTGACATACTGTCAAAATCTATTTGGGGGGTGGTGGGGGGCATTTTGTGTCAGAGCTGGAAAACACTTGGCAGCCTATTGTAGAATAGTGGAGCAATATTTCTGCAGTTGCTATTCAACACAGCAAATGCAATACCTTTTTAAAGACATTCCTCTCTAGGTGATGAAATGTCTATGTACATCAAGATGACATTGAACAGCCTACTATTAGTTATTCCCGACAGAAGAC
Organism: Selene dorsalis; assembly: GCA_900303245.1. NCBI lineage: Eukaryota > Metazoa > Chordata > Actinopteri > Carangiformes > Carangidae > Selene > Selene dorsalis. The sequence goes on along the minus strand of OMNW01012268.1, from coordinate 1,023 downwards.
ATATTCAGTGTAGCTTGTCCAGATTTTGTCCTCGTTTGGATCATTGCTGGTGTAGGCGCAGGTGCCTGTGGAGCTGCAGGCCACCATGTGGAAGCCCACCTCTGTCAGCTTGTCAAATGCCTGCTCTAGAAAATTATACTTGAGATAGTACCGGGATGTGTATCTCTCCGGGGGTCTGTCCGGGTCTCTGCTCTCATTCAGCGTGTCCCCAAACACTTCCTTGGCCAGGGAGGTCTTCCCGCAAACCGTGATGCGCGCCACCCGCCTGAATTTGGCATCGGTTTGGATGTCTCTTCCAATGGTGTACGAGCCGCGGTATCCTATCGTGATATAGCCTGACTTTCTGGAGTCCAGAGACGGGGAGCGCATGGCCCCGCTGACCGACATGGTGCGTAAAGTCTCCATGCCGCCGGAGGAACCGCACTGCTGCGCACCTTCCTCCGTGTCGCTCTGGCTGATCTCCTCGCTGATTGAATTATCCTTACTCACCCGGGGGCTGAGGCGCTTGGCGAGGTCCCGCAGCTGGAAGAAGTCAGCCTCCCTCTGCAGCCGACTTTTCTCGGGGAAGTAGTCCGGGAGGACCAAGTTAAGATCTCGGAGATAATCGAGGATGTAGCGGAACAAGAACCCGTCCCTGTCCAAGAAGAAGCGCCCTTTGCTGTCTCTCGCCAACTCCTTGGGCGACTTCTTGCTGAACATGTTCCACAGGAGCGAGTCTGGGACGGCGACCAGAGTTTTGTGTCTGGTCACATAAACCTGTCCGCCGACATTCAGCTCGATGATCTCTGAGAACGGGGAGCCCGAGTCCCCGCAGTTGGACACCCCGCGCTCCGTGTCGGCCAGTGCCATCTTCTCTGAGCCGCTGCACTGATGTGGGATCAGTGGAAACACTGAGCAACAAAGTGGCAGCGGCTTGTTTATGAAGCCTGGGCTTACCGCGTGCGTGCGCGCGCGCGCGCGTGACGGGTTGACTGTGAAGTTGACGTTTAACTATTAAATGACTGACTTGAAAAAATATGGGCT
>OMNW01012266.1:0-10394 GCA_900303245.1 Selene dorsalis | reverse complement strand
ATTGATTAGTCTGAGAAGTGGACGCTGCATGTTCAGTTGTTTCATCTGCCTCTAGAGTGTTTTCTGGATTCCCCAGGTAGATTCAAACACTGAAACTGATTACATTTCCATTTGAATTGTCTCAGTTCAGTTCACCCTCTCTCTGCTGATCATCTGCTTTTGGAAATTACATCTCCATGATCCAGATACACAGAGTTGCCTTATGTTTTGTCTTTAGACAAGGTTGATCCAACAAAGCTCAAACTGTGAAAGCATCATCACATACATCATTTTCCCTTTAAAATAAGGAAATATGAGGGGAGTGGGTTTCACAATGCTTACAGTACAGTTATGTTTTAGCAATCAGGGTTTCTAATAGTTCAAAACTATCAACAGTGTCAACTGAATCTTCCTCATAATGGTGCACATAGGTCTGTTTGTGTGTGCGTGTGCGTGTTATATTTCTCTATGGAAAAGATACAGTCTGATCCAGTCTTCTATAAAGATACCGTATCTGCAGCACAGTAATCTTCATGCTATCTTCTCCAGTGTCTGTATGTGACACTGTTCCCACCATAACCACACCTTATATTATTGTATTATTATTGTATTATCCCCATGCATTGCCAGCATCCTGTGACACTCACTATGAAACCACTGAAAGCTCTGGAGCTTTTAAATCCATATGGTATATTCTATTTTTCATTTATCTATATTTTCATTCACTGTATCTGATGATCAAAAGTAAGGTGTCCAAGTATTTCACTATATACTAATAGTAAACAGTGTGCACTATATCTTAAAAATAATAATATGATATTTTTACACTGTCAGAGAATGTGTGACATGATAACATTGTCATCCATTTTTTATCTTATATAGTTTTAAAGTTTATCTGGTGTACCAATAAAAAGTACAGTAGACAGTCCTGATCTTATATACTTATATACACTGTACTTGTAGAGCAAGGTCAAGTCAAGTTTACATGTGCTGTCTGTCCTGACTGGCAGGTCACTGAACATGTACAAGGCTGTGAGTGCTGTCAGAAACACATCCAGTGTACTTAGACTCTTACTGTCAGCTCCTGCTTCTCCAGCTGAGCATGTGGGCCTTGTGTATAGAAAGCAGAGATGGATCCTTTATACTTTGAAGTCTGCTAAAAAAAAAATCTACATCCTAATTAAGCTAAATTTGCATTCCTAACAACATCATCATCAGAATGTGGCAGGTATCCCTCACACAGAGAAAAACAAGCCTGAAGGTGCTGAGACAGTACAAAATTCACTTCAAACCTTCAGTCTCCTGCCAATGCAGCCATGCTGTAGGCTCCTCTTCAAGGATTCCCCAACTCAGCATCAAAAGTATCTGCGTTCAGCAAAGATGAGTAAGATCACGTCCTCTATCTGGACACAGAGTTCACGCGTGTGCAAGAATAATTACCTTCAGCTGTGTTTGGATCACCTTCTTGTAAAGTGTGACCTCAGACATGAAGCCAGTGAGAATGCAAAGTTATTGCAGCGTCTGTTTCACTGTTGATTTCTACTGCATCAGCACCATCTAGTGGACACAACACACACAGTCAGGGCCTCACACACCAGTGCACCTCTACACAAAGACTTCATGGGTAAATGAAGCACGAAACACACAATGTTCAGGGATTAAAGGAATTTATTGCCGTCGTTGGTGTTTTTCTAAAACAAAGCTTCGGCATTAACAGTCATTATCTGTTCAGCAGCACATCACTGACACTGGCTCAGGTTTAAACTGTGTACTCTAACTCTCTAACAACACTATTAAACTACTAAACATCACATGGTTCCTGTCACAATACAGAGGCTCAGATTGTCCCTCTCTGTGAAATACAAACCTTCATGTGTTTCATTGCACAAAGTAAAAATAATGAACATGTATATAAAATGTGATTTTTGATGAGTTAAGTTTACTGTGCTGTTCAATACTATTTCACAGTAATGTTTTTTTTAAAGTTAAACTGACCATTCAGTTAAAATACAACAAGCTGAGTGATATACAAAATGCTGATTTTCATTTGCTCAAACTGAATAATGTAAGACCAGAGTCTGCCACATATTTAATGATTCGATTTTGATTTCCAACTTTCATCCATGGTCTACTGCTCATCTGTGAAGGGTCACAGGAGGCTGCAGCCAATCCCAGGTGTCACAGGGCGAGGGCAGGGCTCAGCTCAGCCTGGACAGGTATGCATGCTGTGGACCGTGGGAGGAAGCCAGTGAACATGCAAATTCTACCTGGGAATCAAACCCAGAACCTTCTTGCTGAGAGGTGATATTGCTAACCACGGTAACACCATCCAAAACCTCCTTCCAATTATTAAATTTGAACAAAATTCTATTTTAAAACAAAAATGTGAATTTCATTTTCTAACTTTAGATTAGTTAAATGTTGATTTGGGTCTGTTGTCAAGCAGGTTGTTTGATTATGTCAGGACATCCTGCTGCAGGTGTCCAACTTCAGCAGGAGGTCTCTTTAGTTTCACTAGCTCATCTCTGCTGTCCGCTAATATCTAGACCAGGCATCTCAAACCGATTCCACAAAAGGCCGGTGTGGCTGCAGGTTTTTGTTCCAACCAACCAAGAACACACAGTTTGACCAATCAGCTGTCTGAAGACTGAGATCAGTTGATTAACTGAGTCAGGTCTGGTGTGCTGCTGCTTGGTTAAAACAAAAACCTGCAGCCACACCGGCCCTTTGTGGAATCAGTTTGACATCCCTGATCTAGACGTTAAGGATCAAAGTAAATCATGCTGTGGATAATTTCATAGGAAACCAATCAGTAGAGCCTTTCTTCACTAAGTTCTGTCAGTAAAAATTAACACTGTTCTCACCACTCCTCTCTCATGTATCCTCTCTGCAGATTGGATTTGTAATCAATAATTCTATCAGAGCAACTTAAACTGGATTCTTTCTAATGTCTTTTGATGTTATTTCCATTAGTTTTAATTGGTATTAATGTCCTCAGTTTCCTTCAGTCTCATGTGTATCCTCCATCAGTGTGGGACATCGATCTTCTGTGTGAAGTGTTCCCCAGCATATATGCCATAGTGCAGGGTGTCGTTCTGGGCTGCAGCCCAGGACATTTGCAGGCTGGAGAAGCGGGCTGCCCAGTGGCCCTGAGGGTCCACCGTCACCACCCCACCCAGCCCATCCACTCTAGACTTCATGCAGGCCAAGCCCAAGTCACTGGCTTCCTCTACTGAGCAACCTGAGGACAGAAGATGAAATGTTTATAAAGATGTCAGATACTCAGCGCTCTCAAACTTCAGTGAACCCTGTGTGGTGCTCTGTGGAACAGCAGTAGACTGGATTAGTGAGTGAAAATCCCAGTGGCTTCTAACAAGTCTTGTAGTTCATGATGAGTTTTTCTTACTGGGACTGCTAATCATCTCCAGAGTTATAACAGATGTGTGTGCATTACCTCGCTCCATGTGGAACAGGATGAGTCTCGCCAGTGTAACTTTCATGATGGCCTCTCCGTGGCCTGTAGTTGATACTGCTCCAATGTTGTTATCAGCATAACCCCCACATCCTAACACACAAAACATCAACCAGTCACACACCCACACAAGCAATTAAAACACTCAGCTGCTACAATAAAACAATAATAATAAAAAAAAAAAGCTCTGCAGAGCTGAGGGGAGCTGCAGAGTCTGGAAATTATTCTGACAACTCTCCACAAGTGACAACATTCACATTCCACACTTGACCCATAGTCAGTGCAAAAACACTGATTATTAGTAAATGCAGCTTTAAGAACTTGCAGCAGCATTTTCTTATGAATACAAATGAATATAATCTGTTACTCTCTGGTTCTTGTTTGCAGGATTCGAGGTGGGCTAGTGTGGGCATGCCATCACATATCCATGTAACGAGATGGAAGAGTAATGCTTTATGCAATAGTCTCTTGACAAATACTGTGTAACAGGCATTAACAAAATTAAACAAACATGGAAACTTTATTACAACAGCTGTATTTTAATGACAGGAAAATAAAATAAAAATGTTCAATATTAGATAATTTCTAGGCATCTTATGCCTTTAATGAAAAGTTTTGGGAAAGACTAATTGATATTATTCTCCAACAAATAAGTATCTATTGAGATTCAGTTTAGAAGAGAAGCCGTTAATAAAGATGGACATAGCCTCGGTGACTTCACCCACAGCTTTCTGAGGAGCAGTTTTGAAGCTCAGAGCTGCTCAGTCACCAACATTGGTGTCCAACTCAACCTGACTCCTAATCTGAAAATGGGCAAAGAGAAGATCACATGGAGCTACGACTTCTGAGTATGTCAGGCTGTAAAACGTTTTGCTGTGAAGACAGACATTTTAACATGACAGTCTTATCAGCTGTTTACTCCTAGTAAGAGATTAGACAGGGGTGATATGGCTAAAATACACTCACTGCTGTTTACTAAACCTGATAGAAAATAACAACAAAGACCATTTAGACCCTTGTGTACCTATTCATACTGATTCTCTGAAACTGCACTTTGTGCTCCTGGCATGTTCCTCAGTTACATTAGATTATTAGAATAAACCAGTCCATGCTGAGGCCCTGACATAACAAATAAGAACTGGTCAGTATTACACAGTAAGTGTTGAACATTGCAATTTGTGACAGTTTTGAGGAACTATAAGTCAATCTTTAAGGGACTTTCTACTTTTTGGTTGGAGAACAAATGGTCTTTCCCAAAAGCTTTCATGAAAAGCATAAAATTCCCAACTGTACATGTGAAGACTGACCTATACAGGGGGTGTCTCCCACCCGTCCCTCCATTTTGTTCAGCATTCCACCAGTGGAGGTTGCACAGGCTACGTTTCCTTCACTATCAACTGCCACAGCTCCAACTGTGCCCATCTTCCCCCTACACAGCAAAACAGCAGAATGAAGTTTGAATTATAACATTTCAGGTAAAAGCAGTTTTATGCAGTAACCTTGTTATTAAGGTGTATGGAGGAGGAGGAGGAAGAAAACTCTGGGGTCTCGAGTCCTCTCTGAAACTGATCGGAAAAGTTTGCATCTTGCTCTTTTGCAGAGGGCACAGCTGTAAACATCTGGGACTCAGAGCGGAGACAATGAATTCCAATGATGACCCTCAGACCACAGTAAAAACCTGTCAAAACATTTACACATGCCTCTCAAAATACTCTGTGTGCTTGTTTCCTAAACCTCATCCAAGTTTGTTTGTTTTTTTTAAAGCAGACAGCCATGCTTCAGTGGGAACTGTTCAGTGATTGGTCAGCTATTTCTCTTTGCCATCTCTTTAAAATGATGCAGGAGAGACTGAGAAGGTGTACATACATTTCTACCAACATGCATCTGTGTCACCACTGAGAGGCTACGAGGACATGACTTAGGGGAGCGAGGAGCCACCTCAGCCAAATGGAAAGCATCCATCCATCCATTAGCTTTACCAACTTATCCTGAGGGAGGGCAGGAGGCTGGAGCCCATCCCAGCTGACATTGGGCAGGAGGAGGGGTGCACCCTGTAGAGCAGGGATGTCAAACTGATTCCACAAAGGGCCGGTGTGGCTGCAGGTTTTCTTTCCAACCAAGCAGCAGCACACCAGACCTGACTCAGTTAATCAACTGATCTCAGTCTTCAGACAGTTGATTGGTCAAACTGTGTGCTCTTGGTTGGTTGGAACAAAAACCTGCAGCCACACCGGCCCTTTGTGGAATCAGTTTGACACCTGTGCTGTAGAGGCTGCCAGTCCATCACAGGGCTGATTCATACTCACATTCAGCAAACCTGCATGTTTAAGGTCTGGACTGTGGGAGCAATCCACACTATAGTGTGACTATGCATCAACACCAGAGAACTGGATTATGGAGCAGGAGTGGTTTTGGGAGTTTCTGAAGAACAGTGTATTTTCTTTGAGTAGTCATCATTATTGAAACCTGTGCAAATAAGCAGGAAATAAATCCACATCTCACATTTGGCACTCCACAGGTTTGGCATCTGGTGCCAAGTTCTTTTTCCAGCGCATACGGGAGTACTCGGTGATGAGGGACTCCTGTGGGACTGTAGGGACACCCATGTCTGAGGCGAACTGATTGGCACCCTCTGCTGTCAGGCATGCATGACTGGTCTGAAACAGAGATCAAAGACATCACACCTAAGAAATTAATCTATGAACTCTCACAATTCTCAAAATCTGTGGCTGAGGCCAATGTGCAAACAGGGATGGCGACTCATTCCACAAAGGGCCGCTGTGGCTGCAGGTTTTTGTTCCAACCAATCAGCAGCACACCAGACCTGACTCATTTAATCAACTGATCTCAGTCTCCAGACAGCTGATTGGTCAACCTGTGTGCTCTTGATAGGATGAAACAAAAACCTGCAGCCAGTGTCCCTTTGTGGAGTGAGTTGCCCATCCCTGCTATAGACTGTGGCTACAACTATGGTTCCTCCCTTATTTATTCAAGGTAAATGATGACGATGCATTATTTTCATTCTTGGGACAATATTTCTCATGTTTACTCTGAAACATGCAAACACTGTTGGTATCAGCAAAGTTGAGAAATCCACCTTATCACTTTTGTTACAATCTTTAAATGTTGCAGCAACAGACAAACTGAGTCTGTGTACTTTTATCTTCATATACATTTTATCAGCCCTGTCCACACACACACACACACACCCACCTTGTCCATGACCAGTCTTGCTAGCTGAACAGGGTTAGCTATGTTGCGTACAGCAGACACAGCACCACTTCCCAGTGTTTTCCCGTCCATCACAATGGCATCCATCTCCACCTCTCCTTTGACATTCAGCACCGATCCACACCCTGAAATACCATTTGAAACATAACTTGAGTTTTTGACTTTGGAGCCAATAAAAAGTACCCTTTGCTCTATGAGTGCTTCTTTTAAGAAATGATTCATACATTTCACAGTGAGCTGCGCTTTGGTTTTGATATTAAACTTCAACGTTTGGCCTATTGGTGGAGCCAGTTAGTTAACCCTTTGAAGGACTACAACCTCAAGAGCAAAAGCTTTTTTTATATTTTGGAACTGACCTATATAATTACTTCATGAGAATTTTTTTAACTTTTAAAATCTGTCCACAGATCATTTAGCCTTCTAAATAAATAGCCTCAATCTGCACATGTACCACTTTACTTTTGACTGCATCTACCTTTAGCCTTAAACTACAACTCACTCAAAGCACTATATGGCCCCAAACAAAACTGCAAGAACTGCATAATGTGTCTGCTACATTTTTATTACATTTGTGTGAAACAAACAAGCAACTCGTCACTTGCAATAAAAAAAGAGGCACATGTTGACGTTTGTGTAATTAGGCTCTGTGATTCATCCAAACCAAACCATAACACCAATCAACACACATTAAACCACAAGACTGATGTTTAACACATTTTCCTCATGGTCATGTGCCCCCCCAAACCAATCAGAGTATACAAGATCAGTAAGATTACCCTGTATTTGTATATAAAGTAAGGCAGGTAATAACATACACATGTGTTTTTACATTACCTGCATTGAAGGAGGGATTATTCTCCAAGTGGGACACAGCCTCTATCACCGCATCCATGCTGCTGCCCCCTCCCCGGAGGATGGCATACCCTGCTCGGACTGCTGAGCACACCCCTGAAGTGGACCTTTCTGACCGCTCCTTCGGGATATGCCCCGCACCCCCGTGGACCGCCACCACTGGCAACATGTCAATCACCTGAGAAGGAACTGAGAAGAGACGGAATGTAAAAACTTATTTTAAAATTGAAGACTTTCAAAAACATTTCTAACACGCTGCATTCCTGCTCCATCCTCCATATATATATATATATATATATATGCGCTGGCTTGATTGGTGATGAGGTGCAGGTGGGAACAACAGGTGGAGATAATGAGAGCAGGCAGAACAGACTGTGACTATACATACATAATCAGGACTCTTACTTTTTTGGGAAAATTGAGAAGATTCTCTGTAAATATATTCTTTTTTATTTCATTGTGTGCATCTTGCTGCGGCTGGCTTGAATGAACTGACAGCTCAGAATAAAGGTAATGGAGTGGATTTCTATCCACCTTTAAATCCATGTTTGAAAAGTTCTCAAAGTAACTGCTTTTATGTTTTACATATTTTTATTTAGAAATTATTGACGACATTTTACTTTTTATCTTCTACTGTAATTAGGCTGCTTCAGCCGATTGCTTGCATTGGCCTTTGTGATATTCATTTCAGTGTTTCTCTGTCATATTTCTACAGTAATGTATAAATCTAAACATTTGACCTTTGAAATAATGCGTTTGGCTTCACTTGTAGCAAACAACCTAGTGGTTTAGAAACATTAGCGTTGCACTTGCTAACAAGCCACGAACCGTTAACGTCTGCTCAAGTAGTTTAATGGCGTCTCCATGGTGACGGGATATGACTACTGTCAGCTAACCTTACACCGGCTATATTAAGCAGGTTATTAGGGTAATATGTGAATGCTAAAGCTATGTGAGAGAGGGCTGAGCTCAGGTTAAAGCCAACAAGTGGGGGCTTTAAACAGAATGTAGGCTACCGAGGCGTCCACAGGCTGGGGGGCTAACTCTGCACCGTGCTGGACTACAAACCACCCCCGGGCGTCGTGTTTTTATTCTACAAAACCAGAACTGTTGGCTCGTTAGGATTCTTACTGCACCATACTAAAGCTTAACACTGGCCTGTTTACAAGCAGCTCAACAGCACGCGCACATCGCTCGCTTTTTGTTCGAAAGATATCGAGAGCATAAACCAGCAGGTCGGTGGAACTGCACGTGCACAAATTATACTAATCATACAGTGAATAAAGCGAGGGAAATATCAGGTGTTTGTCTTACCAAAATATCACCGAGGAGACATGAGGACAAAGTCCTTCAGCAAGGCAATAGCACTTCCGGAATTGAACACTTTCAAAATAAACGGAGAGCCAAGCAGCTCGCTAATTCGTCTCATTGTGATATTGTAAACGCCGTTGTTCTAAACCCCAGCACGCGTTTCATAAGCGCGTGAGGACGCCTTGTGACGCTCAGAGCGGCTGTAGAACGTATGCCCCGTGCTCATAAACATGACGTGTGAGCAGCCAATCAGAGGACAAGGAGGAAAGACCAGGCTGCTTGATTATGGAAAACAAACAAACAATTAATATCACAATTATTTTTTGATCAATATCGAAATCACAATTATTTCACACATTTTCTAATTTCTTACAGCGTCCTGTCTGTGTTACAGTCATTCTAATTATAGTACACATTATAAATTAAAGAACAGTTTAAGAAAGAAATGAGGGAATTGTAGTTAGTTGGATGTAGGTTAGAACATTCTCCCTATCCCCTTTAAGCTGAGTTGGAGCTACTGAACAAGTCAAACACTATCTATTTATTTTCTGGTCTGGTTGTTATGACATGATGATGGTGTCATTATAAACTTTCAATATTCTCTGATCTGGACTTTTTTATTCATACTTTTAATATTTATATGACAGTAATACACACAAATCAAAAACCCTGACAAATAAAAACAGCAAAAACAAGCAAACTAAACCAAACAACAGCAGCAGCAGCAGCAACAACAACAACAAAACATTTATTTCAAAACAGCACTACATAGAGGGAGGATATAGTGCACAGTCCCGTTCTCTTACTTAGGTAAGTATTCATTTCATTGCCAGAAAGGTTCAAAATGATCCTATACAGGGCTAGATCAGATTTGAAATAAAAAAACAAAAATATACAATTTCTCATCTGCTTTTGAAGTCAATCAAAACAATATTTGTGATGATGATATGCATCACAGTCGATTCCAAATGGTTTCAGTCCTAAACTTAGTGTTGTTTAGCATATCTGTTATTCGCTCCATGTAGGAGGTTTAACAATTCAGAAACTCATGTTTCTATGGTCAATGGTCAATTTCTACATGAAGTCATCGCCAACACTTAACAAATTCAGCAGTTTAGAAACAAGGTTTTGCCAAATCTGCGTTCATGGCTATTTTACAATGAATTTGTTTACAATTTTAGACCATCATGACTCAACAAATGATCTTGTTTTATACAGTAGAGTATGTGTGTGACTTATAGTTTGCCACTGCCTCTTAAAATGTTGCACACGCTCTAAATGCCATCCTATATAGCCATACATGTTCATGGATCAAGGATGTGTGTAAACATGTGGCTGCCTACAAATTATGCATGTGTGAGTGTGTATGTGTGTTTGTGTGTGTGCTGGGAACTGTTGGAAGGATGGCTAAGGAGGAAGGAGGAAGCAATGGAGGGAGAGAGAGGGAGGAAGGACAAAAACTGGGGATGAGCGTCATTCTAACACGCAATGATTGGTGGGAGGGAGGAGAAGGAGGAGGAGGAGGAGGAGGAGGAGGAGAGTTAGTACA
>OMNW01012265.1:0-11468 GCA_900303245.1 Selene dorsalis | reverse complement strand
GTGACAGAGCTAATTAATAAATCATCCCAGCATTTTCAGCTGTTTTTCCTTCAACAGTCTGCAGCAGGTTGTGTGTTTTGTGCAGTGACATCTAAAGTCCCTGTGCAAAAGCGTAGTAGTAGCAGCAGTTTTTTTCCAAATCACTACAGACCTGCACGGGATGTCACAGTCATTGGCAGGGAAGAGAGATAGAGTCAGAACAAAAGGAAATACCTCCCCTCACTAGAGAGGAAAGGGTTAAGCCTATTACAGGAGACCAATCAGGATTGGGGGAGCACTGCAAACCTCCGCAGTAAGAGAGAGAGAGAGAGAGGGAGAGAGAGAGAGAGAGAGAGGGAACGAGGGAGTGAGGGAGAGAGGAGAGAGCAGAGCAGGAGATATAGAGATAGCATGAGTGTAATGGGTTGCACTCCTATTCAGACACTTAGACAGGAAGGGAGCACAACAGAGAGTTGGTGAGATGAGGAGTATTCACACAACAGTCCACATGGATGGATGAAAGGGAAAAAGAAGAATCCCAGCAACATCCTTGTCAGGACTAATCTCTGTGGACTTGTTTTTCTCTGTCTGGGACTCAGGAAGGAAAGAACATCTGTCAGTAGAGTGACCCTTGAGTGCTCATGAATATTCAGTCCTAATTCTTGGATTACTGCTGAAAGGAGCAGAAGATAAACCAGCCATTTGTATCTGCCGACCCAGATCTCTGCAGAGGTGGAAGGAGAGGGGACAGCGTGGTGTATGGACCAGCCCCGGAGCATCTGTGTTTACCCTGCCTGGTGAGCTTTGCTGTGTTTTGATGGGGCACTCTACTTATGGGTTTGATTTGCAGCACTTAGCTGAGTAGAGCGTGTGTGACAGCAAAGACGACTCAATGTTAAACAATGTTAATCTCTGTCACAACAAAACAAATGCACATGATTTGAAACATACAACACACATTTTCCTGAAAATTTTCAACTGCAGTATATTATTGAAAGACATTCATTTAGAAAACACAGAAACCAGGGATCAGCTATTCATCAAAATATATTCAAACTTAAACTTGTCATTTCAAGTAGCTGCTTCTGTAAACATAACATCCTTAAAGGCTTTTGCTAATTTGTTTATGCATGAGCATGGCTGTTTATTCCCATACTGTGAGCACATCTCTTTGTGTTTTCCTGTCACACACGCACACTACATCTAAGCTATCAGGCTCTTGCGATACAAGAAACTTGATAGGCAATTGATCACTTTCAAAACTGTGTATCTTAACATACACGACCCTGTCCCTTGAGTCACGCTCCTTGCTCATTTCTGCTGACATTGTGGCATAGTAAAGTATCGCATCCATCACTCAGACAACCTTGAGCAGTGACCGACATGTTCCTCTGAAGGGATTACATGGATCACATATGGTGACATACGAGGAGGTATACATGTCTTTATGACAAGTTCCCAGAGGAATCACACTGCGCTAAACCTCTGAGCAAGACTGCCCTTGTATGAGGATTATATGACTGTTTCAGCACCACTGTGGCTGTATGAATGGCACACAACAATTTACACTAAGCGTTTTCCTGCGGTAATTCATACTATAAACAAGCACAGCAAAATACTATGAAAATTGTTCTGTCTGAAAAGGGGATGCTGAAAGGTACAATACCAGTTGCTTTTGTAAAAGCACTGTGTTGGTGTGACTGTTATGTTAATATATTAGCAAGGATGTTAAGTGCAATGCACAGGAACATGACACGATGTAAGAAGCTTGTACTAAGAGTTTCCTTGTCGCCTCTCTGCTGAGGATATGTTTATTTTCACTAACACATCCCCCACACTTCCCTCCTTTACTCCTCCTACTCTTCCTCTCCCCTTATCTCACTCTCTCTATCATCCATAACCATATTCTCTCTCTCACTCTCTCTCTCTCTCTCTCTCTCTCTCACTCTCCTTAGGTCACTGTGAAACACTGTGAAGTAAAGATGTGAAAGTGAAGGACAAACAGACGATGCTGTATGCATCTCCTACAGCCTACAAGGCAGGCGCTCTACTTGATGAACTCACTTCCACTACCTCACGAGGATGACCTTCTCCCCAATTGCTGATTCAACCTCCCTCCTAAGCACATATAAATAAGAGTGACCACAAATGTCATGGTGATCACGCATGTCACGGTGATTGGACACATATGCACTCTAATAATCTGCTCCACTTGCGCCATCTCCAGTGATTGAGGGTTCAGCATGTCAAGGGGCAAACTGGAGACCTGTGCTCGATTTAAAAGTCAATGGTGGCTGGAGCCAGGCGTACAGAGACTGATGAGAATGGTGGAGAGTGAAGGCCTGTTCCATTAGTGATCCCAAGGGAGACATGGGCCTGGACGCTGCTCGGACACACTGACCTCTCCTGGACTGATTCTGGACAATCCTATGCTGTACACTGGGGAATCTGCATGGCTGAATGACAAAGTCTTGGAGTACAAGCTAATGGATATATCTATTTTTCTATATTTACAGATCTGACTGCTATCCTGTCACTTGGGACACGAAAGCAAAAAGCAAGGATTTGGATTGTACTATGAGCAGTACATTCCACCCCTGCAAAAGAAAGAGTCTGTATCTCTTTGTGTTCTCAGTTGGCTGTGTTTCTCCTGTCTGGGAATATCATGAGATTATAAACAGGAGGTGGCTCCGACATCTTATCCCTGTTCCACTCATCCATCAGTGCTCTCACCATCACCAAAGCAAACGGACCAGAGATCTAAGAAGAAGCCCATAGAGCACATTAGCCTACATTCTCTTGGCTGATTCCTTAGCTTTCTTGCCACTTGAGGTCAGGAAGAAAACACTGGCAACACATAGACAGCCTTTGGTGGGACAGACAGGTGCTTTTTTGGCTGTCAGTCTCTCTGGGAAGGACAAGTAGTGATAGGGAAAGCCTCGCTGGGGGGGCTCTGCTGGAGCGGAAACACTTCTCTACTGGCTATGTTTGGATGTGATGCTTGTCTCTGTGGATCTAACATGGACTCCATGGCCTGATTACACAGCCCTGGTATTCAGATAGAGCTGGAGGGAAGGGTAAATATTGCAAAACAATTGTTTTTTCTCCACCATCTATAATGCCATTAAGATTTGATTAATTTCTTTTACTCACTAGGAGTCCAATGTATGTGTATTACATTTTCTCTCCTTAACCCTACATTTATTACAGTCCTGGTTACCAGTCATATTTGGTGCTCTCATTAGTCCTTCTATTATTTGAAACTTGTCTGAACAAACTGTATTTTTAAGTGCTTCTCTCAGAGTTGGAAGCCTGCTGGTGATGAGATAAACATGATTTTCTGGCAGAATTTTCTTGTCATTCATAAACCACCTCCAGTTGGCAATGACTAATATTCTGTCGGAAATTATGGGTTCAGTTTGTCAAGTGTAATAATATTCCTGTCTGAATGGGGATAAAATCTAACTCAATCACTGTTGCCTTTATCCGCTTTTCAAGACCTCTGGTCCATATTCATTACGTATAATTGAAATTTTAACACAGCAAAACTTAACTCAGCATGTTCTTATTCAATAGAGGTTCAAAAGTACACAAGTGTGCAGCTACAACAACATACCAATTCATTCGGCTATTCGCTTTAAAAGCAACTGTCTGATCAAGGAAGATGATAAGAAAATTCGAAGCTGAGATTGTTACTAGTTTCAGTTTCAGACACTCTAATCTAGAGGGTACAGTATGGCAGGAAAAAAGTTCCAACACTAAGTTTCTGCTCTGATTATTTCTCATTTCAACTCAAAAGGCTTCCTTATCATTTGTCAACTGGCAACATTGCGTCTGAGGAGGTTTCTCAGATGTGTGTTAATTAGGGCTTTCTAGAGATGCACTTCTTCTACAGTCCACTTCTTTTCATTTCCTTTCCTTTCTCCTTTCTTTTCCCTGCAGGCAGGATAATGCATATCCTTCCCTACCTGGAACAAGAAGCCACCATGAGCAACGTCACAGTCACCGATAACACAGAGCCTGTCAGCCGCACCATGAGTCCGGCAACTCCAAGCCCGTATCCCTATCCTGTTAGTTTTCAAGTCTCCCTGACTGGCTTCCTCATGCTTGAAATCCTCCTGGGCCTGAGCTCAAACCTCACCGTGCTTGCCCTCTACTGTATGAAGTCGAACCTCATTAGTTCTGTCAGTAACATAGTCACCATGAACCTCCATGTGTTGGATGTTCTGGTTTGTGTGTGCTGCATCCCGCTCACTATTGTGGTGGTGCTGCTTTCCCTGGAGGGGGACACTGCCCTCGTCTGCTGTTTCCACGAAGCCTGTGTCTCCTTCGCGAGCGTTGCCACTGCTGCTAATGTGCTCGCCATCACCCTTGATCGCTACGACATCTCAGTCAAACCAGCTAACCGGGTGCTGACCATGGGCCGTGCCCTGGCCCTGCTGGCTGCCATTTGGGTGCTTTCCTTTGCTAGTTTCCTGGTACCCTTTATTGAGGTGGGCTTCTTCGCCCAGGGCCACGCTGAACTGAACCAGACAGTGGTGGAGAATGTGGTGCACACCAACCAGTACTACACAGAACTTGGGCTCTATTACCATTTGCTTGCTCAGATTCCTATTTTCTTCTTTACTGCCGTTGTCATGCTCATCACCTACTCAAAGATCCTGCAAGCGCTCAATATTCGCATCGGTACACGTTTCCATGCTTCACAGAAGAAGAAGGCTCGCAGGAAAAAGCGTCCATCCATGACGGCAATGACAACGCAGCAAGAGGCTACGGATGGATCCCAGAGCAGTGGCAGCCGCAACCCCACGCTGGGCATGCGTACCTCTGTCTCTGTAATTATTGCCCTACGCAGGGCCGTTAAACGTCACAGGGAAAGACGAGAGCGCCAAAAAAGAGTTTTCAGGATGTCCCTCCTGATCGTGTCTACCTTCCTACTGTGCTGGACACCCATTACGATACTCAACACAGTCATCCTGAGTGTGGGCCCCAGTGACCTAATGGTCAAGTTGAGACTGGGCTTCCTCGTCATGGCTTATGGGACCACTATCTTTCACCCTCTACTCTATGCCTTCACCAGGCAGAAGTTCCAGAAAGTCTTGAAAAGCAAGATGAAGAAGAGAGTGGTGTCCATTATTGAAGCTGATCCCACACCTAATAACGCCATCATCCACAACTCCTGGATCGACCCGAAGAGGAACAAAAAAGTGACATTTGAGGACAAAGATGCCCGACAGAAATGTCTGTCCTCTGAGGATGTGGAGTGAAGGAACTCATTATCTTTAGGGTATATGGTCAATAAAAGCAGCTACAACTGACATCAGGTCATGAAGAAAAAGGGAAAATATTAATCCAAAGCAGTAATGTAAGTAATATGTGTCATAGAATGTACAAAAATAAGAGGTGTATAATTTATTACTATTTATTGAGAATTAAAGTAGGTTTCATAGATATATCATATACTGTACTGTAGATATTGCATGGCTTTTTGTAACAGTAACAACAAACAGTACACTGTGTACATACATAGTACATGTACAGCATAGGGTAAACAAGGTATATAAATAGAGAGAAGTAGGAATTGTTATGTATATGTATATTTATAATAAATTTTGTGTTCACTCACCTAATGCAGCCAAAGCTTCCTGTTCTCCCCCAAGTAAAGTGTTTGTGATTCTGTAACAGCTGTGAGATTACTCCCATTCATCATCACTTGCTCTGACACCGGCCCCTGCAGTGCTCTGTGACCACTGACGTTATTGCCTGGGAGCCCTCAGAGGCAAAGCCCTCAAGTTGAAAGGAGACTGTAGGTATGGAGATGCAGACAGAGAGGCAGAACAGGTGCAGCGAGGAGAGATATGGCTGGAAAGGAAGAAGAAGTGAAATATTGTATGTTATGTTCCTATGGCACAAAAGCAATGGAGGCACTGTTCACAGTCACTGCTTTTAGAGTTGAAGAGCGCTCGCATTCCTGAAACACAACCAAACACAGCGGTTCTCATCATCTCATGTGACATAAACCAGATGTAATCAAAACCTGGTCTGTTTCATAACAGCCTCCTCTTTGAGCCAAATGGAAAATCTACAGTTGCCTTATTTTGGTATGATGAATAAAGTACAGCTTTATGGCGAGACAGGGTATGTAACAGGGAGAGCACGTGTTCAAATCGAAAAGGAGAAATAAATATTGTTTGAACTCTAAAAGAGGAGGGTATCCTCGGATGACCCTCCTTTCAGACAGAAATGATCAAATCATACCACAAAGATTGTTGAGAATATTTGTACTATCAAATTATTTGTTTTTAATAACACTAGCCAAGCAACAGTGCTCTACAAATAAACAAATCCATAACTGCGATGACAGCCTACTGCGAAAAATCTTAAAGCTTAATAAAACATTCTGTTCACACAACACACAATACCAGATAATGAAGTTCTTCTGATCTGCCTGTGTATTCCAATAGTGTGTCTTCTGTTGTTTGTCAAGGAATACAACAGTGAAATTGTATTTCCCAAGTGGCTGCTTCTGCTTTTAGATTATAATGCAGCCAATCGTGTATTTTTGTCTCAACGTGTCTCTGGGTTTGGCCTAAATAAGCACAAATAATTTATTCATACAACTGCAGAAGAATTTCAGTAGTAAGAATCTACAAAAAAAACCTGTCAGCTTATTAGATTCGCTCTGCACTCACTGACTTTAGATGCAGAGTTACATTATCTATTAGCATATAAAGCCACACTCAGCTAGCCGGTGGCTCACTTTATTACAATAACTTAGTCAAGGATTACATTCAGTCTAAGATGCGGATATGTGCGGTGTATTCACATGCACACACACACACACACACTCACAGATGTGTGTGCAGACTGTACTCCTCAGTGTATTTCAGTAATGAGCTTATTATGCCTTTGCTGTCACAGGTACAGTAGAAAGCTGAAGAGCCCTTTAGATCATGAGAGCAGAGGCTACCAGAGCGATTACACAACCTCGATCGGACGCTTCTCTGGCTGTCAGTGTGTGGTTTGTAGCACAATTGAGAGCACTGATATGGGAATATTGATGCAGGCAAGGTTCTTTATGGCCCTGCTGTAAAAAGACAGTGTGGATGTCACGGTGCCTTGAGGCCACGTCTGTGATTGAGAGTGGAGATTGGATCGCAGCCAGTGACAAGGAAGGAAAATGACAGACGAGGTGAATTATTGAGCAAAAGGATTAGTGACTATTGTATACAAATCCAGGCAAACATCAATGGAAGGGTATCAATACACAGATGTATCTGTTACTGGCGTAACGACAGGAATCTGTCTGGTATGTTGTGTTCTAGAGGAATACATAAATTAGACCTGCTAAAATGTCAGGTACTATTCTAAACTTCATCAGCCTCAGCTGCTGAAAAAAAAATCATTTGTATTGATTGCCTTCTAAAATTATCTCTCAAAGGCCAATACTATTTACACCAACTAGACACTGAGGTCGCAGTTTGCTTTCCATCCTTAGGCGCAGCAAGTAAAACGCAAAAAGGCTTTTTCAAGAACAAACAACGGGCTGATGTTCTGACTGAGTTGCCACTTTGTCACCATTAGGTTATTAAGTTTGACATTTGCTTCTTATTAGTCATTTTGTTCTCACTAATCACTGAGACTGATGTATCTGTTCCCTTGATGTCATTTTCAGCCAGCACAGAAGCTGAATGAGCACTGGGAGCAGTAAGCTTCGAGTGCTGTGCTATAGTTCAAATAAAATGACGTATTTGTACAAACAAAAAAAAAGTATTTTAAGGAAAATGTCAAATGCTGATTGAAGAGCTGGTTTTGGTTCATTTCATTTGCCAAAATGGCTTCAGCTTTTCAATGCTTGTTGTCATATTTGTTTGGATTCTGGCTCTGGTTGTATCATATTAATAACTTTGCTCCCATCTACATAAGATATCGACTGGCTCAGTTTCTCCATCTGGGGTAAAAGCCACCAACAAGAGCAAAATGTTTAAATGTGAACAGCTTGTAGCCAGGCAGCATCTCACTTGAACCAAAATATTATCTCGAGATTTTAGTGTAATGTTTTTAGTGAAATTTAGACACCAGACAGTGACCCATGACTCCAATTTTGGCTCAGTCTTATTATTGTGATGAAATATAATTAAATCTTAAAGCTGCATTAGGCAATTTTAACCACGCAGGGTAACGAAAAGGCAACAGAGGCAAAATAAGTCCTTAACAGGGATTTTCTTAAATGTTATTTTAAAAAAGTAGATCAATGTGACATTAATAACATGTATGTAATATACATTTACACAAAAGCTGAACAATTTACACTGTTACCGTTCGCACTGCTTCTCTTTTTGTGTTTAAAAAAGAAAAAAAAGCTGTCATGAAGACAAACCCCATGGTCAGCATTGGAGGTTAGGATACTGGATATGTTAACAGGCCACAACTTCACCTCTAACCTCAGGTGACCAGCAGAAGAAAAAAAAAAAGTCAATACAACACCATAGTTAAACAGAGGTTCAATGATGCTTCACTGTGAGCCTTATTAGAATCACTTGACCCTGGTGTGTCCTTTTCCCTCTCCTCCTCCTCCTCCTCCTCTCCAACATCAAGGCTGCTACTTGCTGCTGTCCCTAGCACATACATTATGTCCCTTCCCTCTCTCGCTCAATGGCTGCCTCTCTAAGACAGCCATTCCCAATTCAGATGCCATCTCTTCAGAGCCCCTCTCTATCCAGCCGCAGACACCGAATAAGAGCCTGGGAAATCACATTACTCTGTCCATATGGAGCCTCTATTGCATTAGGTCAGCGAACACTCAACTCTAATTCTGCTATCATAGAGAAGAAGAAAGTAAATTGAGCACACCAGCCAGCACAGCTTGATAAATTGTTGCTTGTGGTCATTTTCCAAATGTTACTCTCACCAAGCCACATTTAGAAAGATGGAAGGACACTTTATAGAGTTGGGAGATATATGACTCTGATATATAACCTATAATCTCTGCACAAGTGAATCCACGGCTGTGACAGGAACCAGGAGACAAAGGCAGACAGAGAAAATAGAGTGTGACCTCTACCTGCTATGACCTTAATGTCACCATTGTGTGGTGTTGGAGAAAATAACAGACCGGCCTGCCCTTAAATCAATGCAGCGTAGCTTACTGTTCTCTGTTGTTATCAGCAGAGAGCAGACAGTTCATGACACATCAAGTGCCATCCATTATTATTCAGCCTACATCAGAGAGCAAATTATTCATGGGGGGTAAACTCAGATAAATGACTTTATATGCAAGCTAAAGCTTATGATTTTTTTTTTAAATAACGTAATCATCAATTTTAAATGAAGAGAATTAAGACACAGGATGAGAAATGCTTATGGTACGAAGCATTACAGTGACAGCTTAGTGTGGAAGAATTTTGCATTTGATGGCATTTGTCATTATATATTATGAAATCTCAATCATCATTTGGGAAATATGGCTCAGAGAATGAAGCCAAGTCAGCAAACTGTTATACTGTTATCGTACTAAACCAAAAACTTGAAGGACTGACAGGAGTCGGAAGTTTTGTGCAGACGTGGCTGCGTGCTCGGCCCCTGTGCAAGTGCACCTGTCAGTCAGTGCGTGATTGTGTTTGCGTACATATCTATTCAGCGGGCTCTTTAGATGTGTGTGCATACTCCAGCATGTGCAGCTATGGCCATACAGAATGTGTATGCAGCCATGTGTCAGTCTAATTGTTTTATCAAGCAATGACAGAGTGTCAACCACTGTGTGTGAAAGGGGAGGCAGCGCAGGGAAGATTGCTGCCCCGCAGCTCCCCTCAGAGTGATGACTACTGTCTGGTGATTATACTGCCACTCTTCTCTCCACATGGAAAGATATGAATGGGAGCACCACAACTGAGCTCACCAACACAGCCTGACAGCGCGAGTCTGTATTTGTATTCACAAAGAACGAAACAGACTTTAACGTTTTAAATATTCATGCTCCTTCAGATGAGAAGTTGTTGGGATCCTGAAGTAAAGGTTCTTCTGCTCTTTTTTCAACAATGGGTTTGGATACTTAGAACTCTTCAAGAGTGAATCACCATTACGAGGGTTAAGCACTGGCTGGCTCTTAACTAAGGCTTAGCATTTTCTGTTGTGCAGCCAGGATGAAACTGAAGCTTAAAATGACCTAACAACTAATTGGGACAGTAGTTTGTTCCAAAACACAACAACAAAGTGCTCTGAATGACAGTGCCACTCATCTTGGTCACAATTCATTGAGACCTAATATTCGTATTACGTACCTTGTTACCTCTCAAATGATTGTCATCAGTATAGTGCAATATCAAATGGCTTTGGTTCAACCTTCAAAATAATATAGCTACTTGTCAAAATTCTGCTTCACTAACAAGACAGGGCTAACCGTGATGAATTTAAAGTAGCCTGCTGCTTTGATAAAAGTTCTGGGAAACAAGACAAATGTGCAAATATCATCAAGACATGATCAAGTCCAATGAAGGCCAAACAGATTAGGGCGACACCATTAGCTCTGGTAAAGACCCGTGGATGGTAAACAGTATTTACACTTTGTGGTTCTGACAGTGATCCAAGGAAGGTCAGAGAAGAAATGACTACTGCAATGCTAATCAGAAGTTAGCATAGGTTGGTTCAACAGTAGCCTAGTATTATACTTATCCGAGTTGACCAACATAAACCGGCTTCCTACCTGGCAAAAGCAACACGCACGTGTTCTGCGTGTTTGTTAACACACGTTAAATGTACAAACACACACACACAGGCTGAAAAGCAAACAGCCGACAGACATGACAGCTAGCCCTACATTTAGCTAAAAACTCCTACCTGTGTGGACTCGTCTTCTCTTTAGGAGCGTCAGCACTGGAGTATCTGTACACGGTATGTGGGCAGCAGCTGTCTGGTCCAAAGTTGTTGTTGTTGTAAAGTCATGCACAGCTGACTTCACGGTAAAGGCCCAAGTTGCCATGATTATCAGCTCAACCAATCAGAATCAGACTGCAACTCCTCTCATCACCTACCGCCGACGAGAGGAACTGCAGTCCCCACACCTGCTGCTGTGGACATATTGTGCTTTTTAGATTACACTGGGCAACACAGTTTTTGTTGAGTTAGGTCTGACAGATGTTTTTAACAAAGTTTTGGGTGCGGAATCCAAAATTGATCTCAGTTTTTCTCTATCACGTCAAGTTTTTGAACTACAGGATCCCTGTTTTCTTAAAAAGTATGAAAAATACTGTCCTTAAATTTACAAATATTGACATACAATGAAATATGAAAGAAACAGGCATGACTGCAATGTTTATTTAACACTATTATGTTTTTACAAAGGATAGGGCTACTGTAATTAATCAGCTGGCAAGTCTTACTACAGCTACAACTTCAGTGGAGTTTTGCTTATCTGGAGGGAAAGGAAAGCTGTAGAGAAAAAACTTGATGTGCTAGAAAAAAAACTGACTGCAATTTTGGAATCAGCATGA
>OMNW01012262.1:84317-111809 GCA_900303245.1 Selene dorsalis | reverse complement strand
ATCCCATGAAACAATGCATATTCAATTTTTGTTTACGAACTCGGGGTCTCTCCGGGCGTTTGAGAAAGGTTGCTCCGTTGTTCCAATTTGCGTTGCATTTCACCCCCTACTCATTAATCTCCCTCCATTCGCTGATAGCTTCGTTTCGTCCACTAGAAAGCGCTTTCAATTATTCATGCCTATTTTCCACAAATACCTTGGAGATGGAATTAGCAAACAAACAATGCCAGGCGACACTAATCCTCGTCTACAGCAAAGATCCTTTAATGCACTGGAGATCTGGCCGGCTGTTGACAGGCACCTGTTACTGTCTTCAGCTGCGTTGCAACAGCAATGTTGACACAGTAAATATGTTTACAGGAGCAGTGCAGCCCTGACCCTTCACTGAGGTGCAGGGATAATACTGAAGCAACGCAGAGAGGAATAACGAAGAGCAGGAGAGCATGGAGAAAGCGCAAGAGCGAGGAAAGAGCACGACTGACAAGGATAAACAGGATAAAGAGCAGCGTAAGACACAGCCAGATTCATCGGTTGGAACATTCTTGGCTCAACACAATAGAAAACGTTTCCACATGACACCTTTTACTGTGAGACGAGCACAAAGAGTCAGTGGCTGATGAAAGCTCACTCTCAGGGCCAGAGACAAGGATAAGAACTATATGTTTTAGACTGATATCCAGATGCCAGTGTGCCCCATTGGAGTATTTTTAATAGCTGCCTTTGACAATTTGGGGTATTTTCTCTTCCTGGAGGCACCGTGAAGAGAAAGGACAAGTTTTTAAAAGTGGCAGAGTGCTGTGACCTTGGAGTTAAAAAGACATCTGACAGCCTAACAGAGAGGAAAAAAGTTTCCATCAAAACAAAAGCAAAATATTTAGCAGTTTACTGTGACTCATATAGCTCTGGTTATCAAGCTGCCTGCAGCAAAGCAAAGACAAATGCACACACACAAATGCATGCGTGTGTAAAAGCAACAGACAGTGGAAGTTTCTGAAGAAGATAGGAAAGTGAGATGAGTCATGTCCAATAAGCTGCACTGTGCATAATGTGAGTATGAATGCATGCATATAGATATAGAAATATTTATTTATATGTACGTCTGTGTGTGTGTGTGTGTGTGTGTGTGTGTGTGTGTGTGTGTATGTGTGCGCCCGCTAGCAGATGGGAAGATGATGCAAGAGAGCCTGGCAGGGAACTATTGAGACTGAAAGAAGATAGTGAGACTGACGGTTTAGATGACTGAGAACTGGGCTTGTAGCTGGATGGCACACACTCACACTTTCTCACACACACTCTCTCTCTCTCTCTCTCGCTCACACACACACACACACACAGAGCCAGGGGCAATGGAGGAGAAGAGACTGAGGAAGACTTTGATCACCGAACTGAGCACATTCAAGCACTCAACCAGAGAGGGCAGTCAGTGATGAGGAGGAGAGAGGAGAGTGCCCAGGGAGAGAGGGAAAGAGGGAGGAAGAGGAGGGGGAGGGGGAGGAATCGGACTGTTTTCTGACCTCTACGCTCATTGATACAGATGTTAAAGCATGAACACTCAGACAATAAGGCATCCAAGTCGACACAGGCACAAGCCCTGTTGTATTGCATCTGTTATATTTCTCAACATATTTCCTGATGGTTCAAAAAACCCAGCTGACAGAACAAATTTCATTTCAGCCATATGAGCGTCGTGTCTGGACATGAGCTCGCTGAAAGCCAGCATTCACAGAATTTAATTCACAGTTATTTCTTCAGCCTCCGGTGGCTTGATAACTTCGGAATAGTAAATATTACGATATCAAGCAGAAACCAGACGTACACCTGTGTCACGTAGGAATCCCCGCGGCTTGCATTACCTTTACAAACAGCGTATGTGCAAAAAAAAAAACAGGCAGCCATAGCGCCACGGATTCGTCCTCCACGGCTGAGATGCAGGTGGATAAACCATTGTGCTGTTTGCAAAGAGAACAGGTAATTATCGTTGGCATTTTGACAAGTGTTTGCCAGAGTGAAGGTCAACTCTGT
This sequence comes from Selene dorsalis, assembly GCA_900303245.1. Taxonomy (NCBI): domain Eukaryota; kingdom Metazoa; phylum Chordata; class Actinopteri; order Carangiformes; family Carangidae; genus Selene; species Selene dorsalis. The sequence continues at coordinate 109,787 of OMNW01012262.1, read as the reverse complement.
CTGCGTGGGAGATCTATGCTAATCTGCTCAGCTGGAAAAGACTACTACTCACCACTCAAATGGTACCTAGCACCATTATGCAGCCACAGCTACCATGTTTTCACTTTAGAGTTGTTCGCAAGGGTGTGTGTGTGTGTGTTTGTGTGTTTCTACAAGTAGATCAGAGAGAGTACCAGGCCTTCCCACAGAGAAGAGAATAGACAGACAGACAGAATCAGACAGACAGACAGAGAAAAATGGAGTAAGATAGAAAAGACACCCAGTTATATTTAGACTGGCTCTCTCATGCTTTTAGAACAAAACATCAGACAGAGTGTGGGTAGAGTGCATTTCACATCTGCCCACAAAGTAGAAAAGTCTCTCCTGTTGGCTTGAAGGTAAACTTCTCAGGTTTCTATCGAAACATCACACAAATTTTACCAGAATTTAGAGAAAATGTGCAAAAAAAAACAAAAACAGAAAAAAGCAGATTTAATCCCTGTTTGCACCTGCTATGCAAATATTCTGGTGAATTGAGTTTAACAGTTGGTGGTGCTAATTCTCCAGTTAGGTGCCATTAGACAACTGCAAAAGAAGAAGGTGCAGTTATAATTATATAACAGTATATTCATTTTAGTCTCCACATTGTTCCATAGAGAGCTGATGTGTCTGTCTGTTCCCATCTTTCATGTAGAAGCTTCAGTCCATGTTTAAATCCTTCGTGTGCATCAGGATTTATTTGCTATGTGTCCACTGCAATGTGCAATTTTTTTTTTTTTTATCCAGCGTACTGACTGAACCATCAGGGGAAATTTGCAATACTTTGAAAACACTTGAACATGAGAAGCTGGAGAATTGAACCGTCAACCTTGTGATTTCCAATTTTTCCACTGCGCTCAACCTTACAAACTTTTTGACCACATTTTGAGTTTGTTTTCCCCACATTTTTGGTGCTTCCACTCAAAAACTCAGCTGTTTTCACACACAGATAAAAAGTGCTCATAGAAGGTGGTGGATGTTTTTTCTCTCAGGGAGGAATTTTCTCACCATCTTTTACTTCCTTACTCTCCCCTGATCTCATTTCTGCTCTCACTTGTGTGTGTGTGTGTGAAAGGGAGAGAGAGTGAGAGAGAGAGGCAGATAGACAGAGGCAGAGGCAAAAACATGGGGGCAGACATTGTCTACGTTCACGTCTCTGCGTGTCTCCCTCGGGTGACAGCCGTGTGTCAGGGTCTCTGCTCTCTGCTCCAGATGGCCCAGCCAGTTGCTCCCAGGGTCCCCAGGCTCCCAGCGCTCATTGACCAGGACTGGGGTTCTCACGGCCTGGGGGCCCGCGGACTCATTGCTGTGGCCTGGCGTCTGGGGCCTTTGGGGCCTCTAAGGGGCTCTGGGGTCGCCCAGCCGTGACAGCCAAGACAATAGGAATGTCCTCACCCAGCTCCCACCCACCACCTACCAGCCTCTCTTAACACACATATATCCCCTCACGCACTCTGGTGTTTGACCCGGACATCTTTGACCACAGTTGGTCGACAGCGGCCAAGTCACCAAACATCACAGAACCTGCTGACCAGCTAGACACAGAGCTCAGAAAAATAAGGCACAATTATGAGGAGCACAAATGCACTGCCAGTGTGGAAGATGATCCATCAGAACGCATCTATATCATCAATTGAAAATATGACAGCACATAATTATAGAAAAACACTCCTCCTACACATGAATCCATCTACTTGCTGTGAAGTGCACAAACATGTAAGTGGAAGCAGGGAGTGGATCAAATCCATCATCAGCTACAAAATGTTGCTTTACAGTGAGCAAAAGCAATTCTGGCAGATCCAATTTCCCCCAACTGAAGGTGATTTACATGTTTAGAAATCACATTGAGATAGAGAGAAGGCAAAAAAAAAAAAAAAAAAAGTTCTAAACAACACATTTCAACATTGGTTTTAACAGCTTGGCTGCCACTTCATCAAATATTGAATAAATCATTTTCTTGGCACAGTATGAACACCACAGCTGCAAAAAAAAAGAAAAAAAAATCACACACACACATACACACACGCACGCACACATCCGCACACGCGCGCACAAACACGGACACACAGAATGCCTTGTAGTTTTGATAAAGCAGCAGCTTTCCCTTTTGTTTTGCAGCCGAGCAGGGATTAGGCAGTGTGGGTCTTTGTCCTGCCGTTTTCCAGTTGAGCAGAACACAAGAGCCTCTACCTCCACTAATACAGTCAGACCTCCCAGCAGGCCTTTCACCACACAGCCGCTAAGAACCTGCTGCCCAAAAGATGCTTTTCAAGGAGTTATCAAATCTCCTCTATACTGTCCATGCCTTTCAACCGAGTCTCTTTGTCTATTCTTTTCAACGGTGCATTGAACTCATCAAATAGAACTGATGTGCAGATAGATGGACAGCAGAATGTAGCAGGGCCATATTAACCTCATTGTGACACTGCAGAGTACAGTCAAGGTAACACCAGTACAGCCTTCATATATTGTTGGATCTGAATGTACATGTCGCATAAAATAGAAAAACCAGCCACAGCAATTTACAGTAAATCAACCATATCACATTAATCCACTATATTTCTGATAGTCGATTAACTTTTTCAGACAGTTATGAAGCAGAATTGCTGAACATTTCCCACTTTGAGCATCTCAAATGTGAAGATCTGTTGCTTCTCTATGTTTTATATAAATCCAAACTGAATATCATTCATTTTTGAGCTGTTGGTAAAAACCAAACAAGACATCTGTGAACTTGTACTCTTCAACCTTGTTCACAGCGTTCTCACATTTTCCTTCAGTGGTATTTGGGATATAACTTTTGTAAACTTGAGGAATTGCTGCTCATCTGTGTTTTATAAGATTTTAAATGGAATCTTTTCAGGTTCCTGTTTGTGACAAAACAAGATATCTGAACATGTCTCAGACATTTTTCACTTTTATTTTACACTTAATAACCTGAATGTTGGATAAATTATTTAAAACAAACAAACAGTAAATGCTTCAAATAATACTAAAACAATCAGTCATTGAATTAATAGGAAAAGGAATCAACAATTTTGATGATCAATTAACCTTATAAAGGAAGAAATCTGCACATTTGTTGCCTTCAGTGTCTCAAATAGTAACAATAATCACTCCTACTCCTCTTGGTTTTATTTTATTGGTTTTAATCTAAAATGAAGATGTTTAGGTTTCAGACTGTTGGTTTGTCACCTTTGACACTGGGGTTGATGATTGACACTTTTTGATATTTTAGTGCCAAAACATTGTCAACAGAATAGTCAGTAGTGAAAATAAATGATCACATTCATAATATTCACACGTTGAAGATAATTGGCTGATTATTCCTTTTTTTATAGTTATTAATCAGTTATAAAGAGGAATGTGTTTGATGAATTTTCCACAGCGTTCGACACTTTTTGGTTTTCCATGTTCATGACTGCCATAAAGCACGCTGTGCAGGCTCTCAGCAGCAGGTTGAGCACAGAATACAGCGGGGGTTTTGATGAGTTCATTAGGAGGCCACGTCATTTATGCACAGTCACACATAAGGCAAAGGTCACTCGGGATTACCCAGGTGGCCACTGCATGTGGGTGTCAGTTTGATTTTCAGATTCCACTTAAACCACGCTGTTGCTCCACAATCTGGTAACCACTTTGAAATCACCATGCCATTGCCATATCGTATTGAATTCAGTGTCACACATGCATATTTTGGAGCTGTGACAGAGCTAGAAAAAGGATTTGAAACACTAAATGGACAGTTTCTGCTTTCACTTCCCATTGTTTTTAATATCAGGAGGCGAGTGGGAAGTCCACTTCACCTCACACTGTGGCGGAAATAGAGGGGAGCAACAATGTAGGAGGGGGGCCACAGGAGATAAAGCTCAGGCAGGATTTGATCTAAGGTCAATGGGGGCACACATCTAGCTCCAAAGAAAGAGGATTTAACCACTCTGCTATCTCCGAGTGCCAGTTTTACATTCTCAACACATTTCAGGGCTGAGTTGGGATAAACCAACGATTTTGCCCAACCTTATGTAGTTCGATAAGCTCCCTCAGCCTGCTCTTGCAAATCACTATTCAGGTGGGCTGTATTCATAATTCATCAACATGGGTCAGGCTGATGATCATGTTGACTTAACATTTGGTCTGACATTTCAGCCCTGCTCACGCCTGTCATTAGCTCTCGCCACACACCACCTCATCAAAGTCACTCACACAAGGGTGGGGGGTGAAGAAGCAGGAAATGGGAATGGAAAAGATAGAGGAAAGAAGATACGACACACTGTAATCATTACACCTAATGCATAACATACCTTCAATATTTGCTCATTTGATCATTTTGAAAAGTGGGATGACAGTGAGGTTTAAGTGCAAATACACAGTGCAACACGTGAACGAAAACCCACACTCTTGCACAAACCCACTCTCGGAACCAGTGGACCGAAGCTCAACCCCCGGCCCAGCCTTTCTTGCAGTAAATCTGTATCATCAGCCGTCATCCGGCACGTCCCTAATAGGAAACGAGTTGGTGGCAAAAAATGTCATTTTCAGCCAATAACAACACCACCATGTTGATTCCAGTGGGGTGATATTGGATGATATTGACTGTTAGGAGTATTGCTGTGCCTCTCAAAGTCATTTCCGACCAATGCAAGGACATCGACACACATCCAACACACATCAGCACCAGTGTCTGGCTGATCCGAGCGTAGACAATGAACAGGAGAGAGGAGGCAGTGCATACTGACAACCTCCTTTCTGTGGCTGACAGCTCTCCATCAGTCTGCATCAAACGAGTGCATACATAGAAGGCGCGCACACACACACACTCACAAACACGCACACATTGAGGAGTTATACACTCTAACTGATTGGCTGGTGCAAACCTGTTTCAACCTGTCAGCCTGTTGGACGTAATAGAGGACCAAACAAACTGTCCTGCGTACTGTATATGAGTGTGTGCGTAGACAGGAGAAGTGTGCACACCAGGCTCATCATCTCAGTAATTGATGGTCGTCTGTCATTGGGCGCTGTTGATAATCTTCTTTGGGACAGGGGTTTGTCTGAACAAGATGAACACCAGCCTATCTACTGTATCTGGAGAGACTAATCTGTGTTCTCATTTACTGAAGCACAGACAGTGACAGAGCGGTCTGGCTAGTAAAAATGAGATGAATCACGATGAAGGTTGTCAGCAGGATCATCAAGTGTGATGAGAAAAAATATAGGCTGCTCTTACCCGCAACTTGAACCAGATCTGCAGTGGTCACGTTTTTGTAGTTGGTGCCAACTCGAAAAGTCAACGCAGGACCCAGGACACTGGAGAAAAAAAGCAGAAGAAAGAGAAGAAAATAAGCAGCCAGCTAGTTTTTCTGTGTTTTATAGACACTTTCAGGTTTATTTTACAGCCCTGCTATACATCCAAACAGCAGAGGCAAGAACTTATTGATGGAGGGGCAAATAATAGCTAAATACTGTAGGCCTAGTTCTCCAAGTGTAGTTAGGTGATAAAAATTAAAATCATAAACTAGATAAGAAGTCAAGTCACCTAAGTTTAATGTGATTGAAGATCTGCATTTATCAATGGCAGTGGAGTCAGACGGTGGTGCTAGAAGTGCAAAGTAGGTGTGAAAAGTATTTGACTGTCACAGTTGTTGGCTGACACCCACCGGCCTCGTCTGTCCTGTTATTTAGACAACAAAAGCACTTTTCTTCTTTTTCCGTAGTAAACCAGTCCATGACCTTTGCCTAACTTTAAACAACAGTGAGGTTGTAAATAGGGAAATTATTTTGAGATAAACTTATTCGCTTTCTTGCCAAGAGTGAATTTAGAAGATCAATTCCACTTGCGTATTTTCTGTGAATTATTGAGTTACAGCTAAAATTCTGTTGTGTGAGGTCACCGTGACCTTTACCTTTGACCTTTGAAAACAAAAAATCAATCAGTTCATTCTTCGGTCCAAGTAAAAGTTTGTGGTAAATTGTGGTAAAAAAGTCCCTGACTGTGTTACTGAGCTATCACCTTCACAAGAAGGAGACATTAGCGGACAGACCACCCAAGTATGTCATTCCTCCAGCCCAGTTTGGGGAATATAATGTAGGTATGATAAGAAATGAAACACTACAATACTGGATTTTTTTGGAAAAAGAGATGTGAGTGATTGTGATGTCTACTTTCCTTTTCAGTTTCATTTTGGCCAAGGACCAAAGTACAGCCATCAGATAAACGCCTTATTTTCTTTTCATCTACGGTAAGCTGCCTGTACTCCCTCTGCCGGTGTTCTCGTCTGTCTGGTCGGGAGTCAGCAACAGACGTCTCTCCCTAGAGCAGGATAAATGTTTAAGGTCCCCAAGGTTGGCCATGAAATAAAATCTGACAACCCCAGCAGACTCGGTAAGAACTCCCAGCAGTGGCCTGGAAAGAAACTGTGTATACTGAAGTAATGTGTAAAGAAGAATCCTACTCATGTCCACTGTAATCTCTTAAGCTCAAAAGAGAGAATTTTTAAAAGATTGGCTTCATAGTCCTGAGGAGGGATGTCTTTCAAAATGTGGTTTGACAAGGCAACAAAAAGCATGTCATCCCCCACGAATGATGAAGACCCCATCTGGGCCAATCAGTATCAAATATGGCACCTTGTTTTGAGCTGTAATTGTAGTTCCCCAATGGGCAATCAAGGTAATTCTGAATACTGGAACGCAGCCGCGAGATGATTTTCCTCAAGTTTTGTCTGAATTAAAATCAAATCAGAGATTTCTGAGATAGTCATGATGAACATATGACGTGAGTGAACTGAACTGATCAACAGTGGAGTGACATACATCGTCTCATCACACAAGTTTTACAGATATTCACACAGGCCCATTCAGTGAGAGTTTCAAAACACCAGGAATCTGCATTTTATCAAGTACTCTTCATGTTTCATTCTGTCCCAAATGTCTCATTTCTGGAAATCAAGTAAAAAAAACCAAAATCTCCCACTGAGGTGCAAAACTTTCAGCTCGTCTCTAACAAATCAGAATGTCTGAGCATGTTTGTAAAGCTGTTTTTCTTGCCAAGATACTAGCACTGGTTCATAAAAGATTCTTCAACTAAATTTTGTTTTTAAGATCATAAACTTCTGGGGTAAACTGACTTTTAAAGACCTTTTAAATTTTGTGGTGCGCTGTACGTTTAAACACCATTAGAAGTGGTTTTGCAGATTACACATACATGACAGGTTGTTTGGTTAAAAACCTGTTTGAGATTTCAGACATGATTTTCCAGCCATTCCAGGCAGCCAACGACTTCCACTCACTGAGAACAAAAATCTGCGGTATTTACAGACAGACATGAAGACATGAAGTCCATATTATTATCATTACTACTGCATGGTGATGCAGTTTAAAAAAATAGATTGATAACCATTCTCCTATCAATACTTTAAATGTGAAGACAAGGCCAGGAGATGGTTAGCTTATCTTATCATAAAGACTAAGACAGCCGGCTGCTGGTTGTTACTTCTAACAGAGAATACATAAGATTGGTTTCAACTTTCATCAAGCAACTCCAACACACATCGACATGAAAAATCATGATAAATTTAAAATAGAACAAATGTTCAAGCAAATTTTATGTTTACTTTCAAGACCTAACTAATTGATTTTGAATGGAAGCCAATGGCTACCTAGAACGGTATTAAACATTTCATACAAACTAAAAACACTGGCATGGTCTTGCATGGTCTATGTTTCATCAGAGTTGGAAAGTGGCCTCAGAGATACTGTTCATGGATATCATTACAAAGCAGTGGCTGGACTGTGGTTGATTTCAGTCCATCATTTCTTCATGGGGCACAACAACAGATGACCTGATCAGACAACGCCGAGTTGCGACATCCGCTCGCTCCATGTTTCCGAAAGCCTTAAATCATCAAAGCATTTCAGTACGTCATCATGTCTGAACTGTGATGTCCTGGAAAGTGTACATACATTTTTAGTGTACTACCTGCCAGACTGTATGACAGAGAGGGAGATTCATCAGACTGCCAGAATGTTGTGACCCAGACCCACTCAACATCAGTCAGTCCGCTACAGAGCCGGTGACACTTGCTCGGCCAGGAGCAATATATGAGCCAATACCGCCAGACAGACGGACCCACGACCATGCACCAGTGCATTTGTGAAAATGATCACACACAAATACACACATACACAGCTCTGAAAGAAATATGTCCTTCTCTCCTGGGCTCTGTTTGCTCTCGTAAATGTCAATATTTCCACAATCTTTACCCCTGCCTCCATTCTCCCTGGCCGAAGGGTTTCTGTCAAAGATCTCAATGCATCTCAAATTGAACTGACATGATTTTTTTTTATTCCCAAGCTACACAAACCCTATTTAAATATACGAGGTGAAAACCAGTGCCGCGGCGCAGAGATGCAGTTAGAAGATAGATAAGTTATCTTGAGGACTTCACACTGCCTCCTGTGTTATCGAATGTGTAAGCTTGGACTTCATATTAGCTCTGCTGGTGGAACATGATGAGTGTGTATGTGGAGACCGGTTGGCGGGATATTGGCAGGGGGTGTGTGTATCTGTGTGTGTGTTTGTGTGTGTGTGCCTGCACAGACTGAGTGTGAGGACGGACTTGTGAGTGTGTGTCCCACTCCCCCTAGTGTTTCTGACAAGTAAAACACTTACGTCATCTGAGAAAGGCTCCTATTATCCCCAGCTCATCATCACCAACCAGAACAACAATTTCAGATTTCCTTTGAAAAGGGAATATTTTGCGCTGATTACTGTAGTAGCACGCCGAAACATAATTGTATACGTCATCTGAAAAATCTCAACAATATCCCAACCCTCAACCTCCCCTCCTCGCTCTCTCTGTCTGAAATTCTCCACTTCCCTGTGTCTCTTTTCCTGTCTTTCCACGAGGGCCCATCAGCCTGAGTAAGAGAGCACGGCCCCCCGAAGCAGGGCGGCGTGCTCTGACCCAGCTCCCGTACTTGAGCCGCCTCATATTCAGACAGAGGCTTTCAAACACTCACCTGCCGCAATTGCACAGCAAGAAGCACAATGGGCTTGCGTCATGTCTTCCGTCTCGGCTATTTCTACATGAATGCGCTTTCATTACTTTGTAAAAGGAAAGAGAACAGGGATAAACAAGTCCGACAAAGAGGACATTTTCTGCATTTGTCTTCTGTATAGAACACCGTTATCAATATGAGCTGTAACGCAGTGGGGAATCTTTATGAGAGGAATACAACTGTGGCTGTTACATTGGCTTAATAGCTTTAATTTCACTGCCATCGTGAATATATGTTGTAGTGGAAAAACCTAAGTGCATATGCTCGGCTTCTACCTTGACTTGACCCCTGTGGCAGCTACATGCAGGTATCACAAACACAATGGAGTCTGACTGTGGGCACCTTTTGGAAAACTGGCAGCATAAAGTGTGCCGTGCCACTCCAGCTCGTAAGGGTTACTGTTTGCAACTGTACCATTGTATCAATGGATTACTTTGACACTATAGAAAGCTTTAAAATTGGATGATTTCAGGGAAGTTCTGGAGGTAATAGGAGCGTCTTTTTCTAGGATTTCTACACAGACTTATTGATATTCGTTCATGATGTGACTCAGATAGTGATATCATGCAAAAGTGTAAGTCACACTCACTCCAAATATATGTGATTGTGTCTGTGTGTTAAGATTTGATGTAGATATCACACCAGGCATGACACACACCAAGCTATGGTTCAACTCAGTATACACTCAAATTCATGTCATTCATTCAAATCCCATTATAATAAACTGCGCTCTACAGTCATGCATCAGATAGTCAGATAACACTGTTACATTTTGTGATTTAAACTTCTCTATCATTAATTTTGATGGTGGAGTTGTAAAATGTATCTGTACTACTTTTACTTGAGAGCAGGATCTGAACTCTATTGCCGCCACCACTCGATTGTACAGTGCCATGTTGTCACTAGTTATTCATCAGCAAACACGTAACGACATTACTCATTATGTGCATGAGTTGAGTGATACGAAATGACAGGTGGAATAACAAGATTAACTCAATCAGTGCCGGCATGATGACATATCCTGGTGTTCTTGCTCATCAAAACTAAATGTGGAGGCTGGATTTAAGGACGGAGATCAGAGCATCTCCTTGGTTGCCTTTATTTTGAGGTCACTGAGTGTGTTTTCAGTGTTGAACACTAGACACAGAACGCTGTCTGACAGTTTTCCCTCTCAGTAGCTATTATCCAAGCCAGAGTAGTCTGTATCTACAGTTGCAGTGCAGCCGCAGACTGCAGTGTACCGGCTTTGGTGTTCGTATGCTGCGGGTGTTTCTGAACCACCCAGACTTCACTTCTCCTGCAGGAGCATCTTGAAAGGCTTGTCAGATCTTAGGCGAACACATCTCCTCTGCCTCCTACATGGTCTGACACCAAATGTACAGCAGAACCACGGTACAAGCACAAACCAGCCTTGGTTCAAGGACAGTTCGCCCGCTCATTAATATATTAACCGCCTCCTGCTGGACTACTTTCTCTATTTCCAGCTCTTTATCTACTGTTGCTTCCCCTTCTCTCTCTTCCTCTCTTTGACTGCTCTCTTTATGACAAGGCGTACAGTGACAATAGTGGCGAGGCAGTGTTTTGAATACAATGGAGACATCAGTATGTGTCTGGAGGTAATTAGGCCTGATTTCTCTCCCTGAAAGAAGTCAAACACTCCAAAAGGTCAGGAAAACAACAAACGCCTACAGTCTCTGGCAGTGTGGCACAGCATTTTCACACAAAGAGGTCCATCACTCTGTTTTGAGCTCAAAAACACAAAATAAAACAGTTTGAAGTGTTTAAAATGTGGCCAGTTATTCTTTATGTGAGGTGTGTTTTGTCATTTTTAGGGTAAAAAAATAATTTGTGACACAATCGCAAAAATCTGTACATACGACAGCTGCGTGAGGTCTTCGATGTGAAGGTTCAGCCTCTGTGTCAGCCGCTTCATGAGGTCCAAGCCTTGGTCAGTGCTGAGGGAGCTGGGGAAGAGACACACAGACAGCTGGACATCACGTTTGGAGGTGAACACGCATACAAGATGCACGCAGCTGTTCAGGCGTTAAAACGTTTTTTGTTTTTTTTTTTTTTTTTTTTTTTTTTTTTTTTAGGGAGATACTGCCACTATTCATAGCCACAAATGGGTCATTGCACACAAGCAAATGCTACGGTTGTCTGAATGGATGTACTGCACACATGTACACACCCGCAGACAGACACACAGGCGCACACAAATACAAACAAACACACAAAGCGCCATGCCAAGGGAAAAGGGATCAGCTGCCTCTTCAGGCTTGGTAAATCACCTGCTTTTTTCCAGCAATGAGACAAACAATAAGGTGCAAATGGAACCTGCATGAGGTGTAATGGCTGTATCATATGGACGCGCCTTGCTCCCCCTTTCCCTCTCTCATCTTTCTTTTTCTTCGCCCACATTCACTTTCTTTCTGTGGCATGCACGTACGCCTAAAGTAAAACATGATAACACAGGGTACACAAACACAACGCCACGCACGCGCCCTCACGGCAAGATGAGAATAATAAGGTGCAAATGGAATGGAGGTGAAGTGTAATGGTGGTCTGATAAAGCCATGCCTCATCTCAGCTCAGTCCATGGCTGCTCTCTCACTCGGAGAGTAAATCGCCAAGGAAATAGACCAAACAAAGGCAATCTGCAGGCCAACGCTCTGGATGGAAGAAATGAGAAGGGCATACACACAGCACACACACAGAAAGCTACTTTTATAGCTGACAGCTTAACCTGGAACCACTGGGACTGCCAAGTGACTGCAAGGTGACATGTACCAAGAAGTCATGGACCATAATCAGACAGTGGTCGATTTTTCTTACCACACCATGGCAGGGAAATGTGAAATGAACTCGGAACCAGTTGCATTATCATTTAAATGGTGTCTATTAGATATGTGCAAGTGAAGCGTTATGCTGAGATATCTTGTTTCGCTTGAATTTGAAACCACATCACAATAGCTTTCCCCTCAAACAGAACACAGAACAGTGTACTGTGCATGAGCGGCTGATTCACTCCACCTTTGAGAGAGTGGGTGGTTCTTTTTTTTCTCCACTTTTTGAGGGGTTTTGAAAGTTAAAGATTCACCGAAGCAATTCCAGACACGTTTGCATCCCTCTGCGGTAATTCTAGCAACTGGAGAGCTCCAGGAGTGACTTGGTTGTTGATGCTAGCACTTTTCCCCTTGGGTTTCTCTCTGTCTCTTCTATCCATTCCTTTTTCACACACACACACACACACACACGCACACATGGACACACCATCCCACCTCTCTCCTATTCCCCAAACCCCCCACTACCACCACCACAATGTCAGGAGCTGTCAGATAAGCAGGTTTGCGTAGCCTCTCTGCAGGGTGCGAAGCAGCTGGGGATAACAACCATGCAATCATGAGGTCTGCAGCAAATGCAGACACCTCTATAGGCCAACTATAGGTGTCCGCAAAGTAGACGGAGGATAGACACGGAGCAGGGCATCGAAATGTTTCACTCAGAAGGTGACCTATTTCTTTCCCCTGGCATATATCCACTTATATTGAATGTTTACATCTTAATCTGCGTTTCTATACGTGTGGCAATGAGGTGACGAAGACTGTACGCGTTAGAGCTTTATGAGCCTGTGCCTCTTGAACAGCTGAAGGACAACCCACTGACACTGGACTTGATAACGCCATAAAGGGATTTGAGAGAGGGCCAGGGGCGAAGACACAGTCGATAGGAACTTATCTTTGCTGAGCCTGAGCTGAGTGAGAGGTGAGCGAGAAGGAGAGAGAGAGAGAGAGACAGAGAGAGAGAGAGAGAGAGAGAGAGAGAGAGAGAGAGAGAGAGAGAACTTGGCTACCCTTCCTGACAAAGTATCATCATTAAAGCTGTAATACAGCACAGTAATACCCACACACTGAGGGACTTATCATCCCCGCTATTGTAATCAGGTGCAGTACACACTAAGGATTTCAAAATACTGTATCCTTTTCCATAAAGACGTGAATATGTGGGTGGTTTTGACAGAAATTGCGTCTCTTAAAGGCAGTTTTAATTGACTGAACAAAGCAGACATATGCTCGGTATTAAGGCCTGTAAAATGAACGCTTTGAAACGGCTACAACAGCGCAGCTCACAACTGGCGAGTGGAGCAATAAACTATAATATAAAGCATCTACGAACGACATAATAACCACTTATGAGAGAGTGGCTTTTACAAGGTTGTCGGTGATGCTTTTTGCATACACAGCAGGTTTTCGAGTACAGTAACTACGGTAGCAGAGGTTATTGACATACAGTAGATTAATGTACTTAAAGTCACAACAATACAAAACACGGGTACACTTAAAATAAATTCAGTTCGCAAACATACAGGTCTCAGACATAATGTAGCCCTGGACAGCTGCTTCAGCGTGTCTCCATCTAATACTATGAACCAGCACAATGTAGGTTTATTTCTGTAGTTTTACATATTTAGCAGTGACCAACTGTTACATACAACAGCATGTAAAGCTGAAGCTGCAACATCCCCAGATGGGAAGTTACACAAAGACACAGTGCTGGATAGGAAAGCAAAGAACAAACATAGAATAGAATAATAGAATAAAATAAATTTATGAATTTAATTCATGAATAAAACGCCTTCATGAATTTAAGTCATTAATGCAATAATTATTTTATGATAATATCCATCATTTACATCTCGTATTTGTAATTAATACATACTGAGATGTACTGTCTAACTCCTTAATTTCTAGTCTAATTTTTATATGCAGCTTGTCATTATGTTTACAGAAGTGAGGCTGAACTGAAATTTCCCATATGCATGAACTTTCTTGGTTGTGGAAATTGATTCTGAATAGTGTGATTTAAAAAAAAAAAACATTAAAATCTGCATCATTGTAACATTACTATCTTATTAAAGGTATATCAAGAGGGTCTATTTTCTTACTATCTTACTGTGTAATGTCCTATTATATTGTTGGCACTTGGTAGTTAACTGGCACAATGTGGATCATACTCACTCTGAGCCGGTGATAATGTAGCCAAAGTGTCTGTCCTTCCCTCTGCTGGAGAACTCCTTCACCCCTACATGGACCAGCTGAGTTTTGACTCTCATGTCCTTCTTCTCCGGCTCCTCCAGCTGCTTCTTCCCTGCCGGGGCCTGAATCCCCTTCATCCACTTCTCAATCTCAGAGTCCACCTGAGTGTCGGGGACCTGTGCAGCACCAGTTAACCGCAGGGTGGTGCCTTCTTTTGCGGGTGCGACCATGGTCTTCTCCTCATAGCGATGGGATACAGGAGCTTGACCCTGCATCGTCCGGCTGTGGACACTCTCCAGTCCAACCATTTTCTGTAGGGGAGCTGGTGACCCACTGTTGGCCTCTGGAGCACCATCGAAGGGCTCCATGTTGAGGTAGTCAAGCAGTTTGGAGAAGAAAGCTGAATGCTGTATGAAATCAAAGATCTGTCTTTAGAATACAGTTCTCTACTTAATTTAACCAATATATTACTTTTAGTTTCCCTTCAGAAGACATTTTTATTTAATTCTGAAGAAAAAATACATTAATACCTTGAACAGAGAGATAAACTCTATTTCAAATATCACTGATTGAAAATGTGTGAATTTGTGTTGCATTCACTGATGTTTTTGTTTCTGAGTGTTGGTTCAAGGTAAAGTCATCCTTTTCCCCTCCAAATTATTACAAAAATCATGAAGTGTCTTTACTTTTTTTCCTAAAAGTTACAGTTAAATACACAGCATCATACCAAACTATTTCAATTAATTTCACGTTTAAAGTTCCGTTTTAATGAAAATAATGACTTCATACAAAAATCAAGTAATTTTCTTAGATCCTACAGTCGTGACTTTGCTTTCAAGTTCCAAGAATCACAAAGTAACAGCAGTCTGCACAACTTGTTTGAAGTAGCATTCAAAAGTGGATAAACTCTAAGTTTGGACATGTCTCACTCCCTGAGAAACCAATTTGTTGGTTGAGCAGAGTAATTTTAAATTCACCTTGTCAATGGGCTCTTTGTGTGCACCGTCTATTTGTTGGCCTGTAAACAAACACAATGTATGTGAGCAGATTGTGTGAAGTTTTCCTTTGTATTTAGCAAAGAAAACAGTCATGACTCAAAATGTAATACTCAGAAATACTTCTGGCAGCATTATCTATGAGGATTATATAAACAAAGCATTACTGGAACATTTTTAAATTACAATGCCTCATATTGTTATATCTATGACAGAAAATAAACACAGCTACTTTCAGTGCTGCCAGCCTTTGCACACCCACCTTGCTGTTTCACTCTGAGTGTGTCTTTCTGGTTTGGATCCTGCCCTTTGTCTGATTTCAGATCCTGGTTTTGATTCAGCTGCATGGCTGCCAATGGCTCCCTGTTACCCTCCATGTCCCCCCTGGAGTCAGCAGCTCCGAGTCCTGGCTGGGCCCCAACCGCAGGCTTCTCCTCATCCACCTCCTGCAGAGCCCCTGTGATGACCTCAGCCAGCTGGTCCAGGTCATTGCCCATTAAAGCCTCCATGTTGATGCTGTGCCTTCCCAGCTGGTTCACCACATCCTGGATGAATCGCTCTGGGAAGGAAAGAGAGAAGAACGACCCACAGTAATTTTAAAGTAGTACTTCAGTGTATTAAAATGAGGACGAGTTTTCTCCCAAAAAAGCAACAATGAAGGAATCATGCAAATATAAAAGCAAATGCAAAATATCAGCGAAAAGCTATAAAATAGCTGATCTTACCATCCATGACGCTCAGAGGCTCTTTGGCAGTCAGTCTGTTTGAGCCAGCCTTGAACAGCAGTCTGTCTAGATTAGGCCTCTGGGTTTTGGAGCCAAAAGCCAACGGAGACTGAAGCTTTGCATGTTCACTTGGAGATGGCCGGATGTAGCTAAGGTAGTGGAGGTTTCCTTTGGGCCTGGAAGGCTCTCCACCTGGGCTGCCCAGCTGAGTGCCTGGTGCCCCGGCAAGAAGCTGTTCCAGATGGCTGGAGAGTAGATTGCTCCTTCCTGGGTCTCGGTTGGTGTAGGTTGTACTAAGCTTGGGGTGCCTGCCCTCTCCACTCTGGGTAAAGACTTTGGTAAGAGGAGGTTGGCCGGCTCCTTTCTGAACACTGTAGACATGGGTTTCCTTCCAGCCCTGCTGAGGTTTTGGCCGCCTGGACTCCAAATCACCATCAGACTTGATATCCTTATTCTTTAACAAAACATGTAGAGGACTGTTACTATGTTAGCCACGCTAGCAGCCATGCTACAGATGGCAATAATATTGGCTTAAATTAAGGTCAAAAGGAATTTGAGCTTGTAAATGTTCACAAGTAATTCATAAGTTTGTAGTTGTAAATCAACCTTTGTGGGCCTGTAAAATAGATCTGCATGAGCAATTCAAGTCTGAGCAAGTGTAGAAAAGGTTTGTATTTGTAGCAAATAAAGAAACTGGGTGAATAAAATCTGAGGTTACACAAAGACACTGAAAAACCTTTTGTACAAATACAAAGCAGAAGAGATGTGTGTGAAACTCAGGGCTCAAAGTTCCCACACTGTGTGTGACACTGAAGCTACAAGTTTGAATTTTACAGCTGAATCTGATGGGATAATAGCAGTCCTATCAATAGGAGTGGTGCAATCAGAGGGCATGTAGTTCAAGATTTTTATAATTTGGTCTGCAAACATACAGAATACACGATGACATGGTTATCTGTTTTTCAGCAGCATCATCACCAAATATAATCAAAGATCAGGAATTATTTGTGTGTATCAAGTTACAAGCTCAAAATGTATTTGAGCCCGTACAGTTGTGATCTCACAGTTTCTCTACCACTTTGGTCCAAACTGAAGTATCTCCACAACTGTTGTAAGGGCTGACATGACATTTTGCACAGACATTTATGGCCCCAGGGTGTGAATCTGACAGACTGATATGATCACCTGATTCCTCCTCTAGTGCCACCAGCAGGGCATTTTTCACCTATCCAGTGAAACATCTCACTACCTACTAGACGGCTTGACACCGGATTGGACATCATTCAATAAGCAATTTAATTACACAATCTTGGGCTGTAGAAAATTCTCACCTATTAGGGATACTTATTAATTATTTGAGAAAATAATCTGCAGATTAATTGATATGAAAATAATCATTAGTTACAGCGAGTGTCAGTGTAGCAGTTCATCTTGTACCGGACAATATATCATTGTCTTGTTCTAGGGGACGTTCACATTCCCCATAAAATGAAATGAAATGATACGTCTGTTTTCATCCTTAGGCCAAAATGCTGGCAAAGCTAATGACATTCCCATCAGCCTGAGCTGTATTTCATGTTGAATGCTAATTACCTAACATGGGGAACATTATACATTACCTTCTAAACATTAGTATGTTAGCATTGTTGCTGTGGACGTGTTAGCCTGCTGCTATTAGCATTTAGCTCAAAGCCTCAAAAAGCCACAAGTGTGGCTATAGACTCTTAGTGTTGCTTTGTTCATTTCTGCAAAGCTGAAGTGACAACATTCATATGATAAATATTCAACTCTGCTTCGGGTCTGCAATATTTTTCCCCCCACCATGAGAACATTAAACAGGTTGCACTGGGTCAGCATTGTTGTGACAGGCTTTAGTATAAAAGGAGAGGCAACCTGGGCTCGACTAGACAGGACAGGATATGAATAGGGATTCTAGATCAAAGACAACTGCCCTTGGAAATTGCATTATGGAAATCATAGATGAGATAGTGTCACTCAAAGAGTAATTTCATGCATTTCCACAGCACACAACAAACTTTAAACGCATATCCATTCTGTCAGGGAAGTAGCGGCAATCCCTTATCTAAAAAGAAAAATTATGAGTCATCTGATTTCAAAGTTAGCCATATGAGTTCCTATTTGACACACTATTACATTACAATGTTCTGTCACAGAGGTATTTAGAAGCCTTTTAACCATTTGGCACTGTAGCTGGCACCAAAATGTGTGATTTTGTCATTTCTTCTCTCCGAGGAAGAGAAATCTCGTCTGAATCATAAGGACCCACGCTTCAATTGAGCATACAATGTATCCGATCCACTGAGCAGCATTATTATCCATGTCGCTGCCACACTAATACTAGCTATCTCCCTTGGTGCCATTTTCTGTCCTTCAAATGTATATAGAGAAAATGTCAGTCTTTCCAAGCCCAGCATACTGAGAGGCCATAATGGCATTAGCATAGCGAGACGGGTGTGCTCTGCCATTCATGCTAACCATCTTTGCCTTTTTCCATCACACTACACAACAAAGGACCTCATCTCATCAATAAGGAAGGTCCTGAACTCTTCAACTTTGCATTATGGCTGCACTGACACAGCAGCAGGAAGCGGCTCGGCTATGAAGGATGCCGAGCACATTTCACACAAAGCTGGGGTTCCACCCTAAATATGAGGACTGAATAATGTAAAGAGGTGATGGAAGATCTTTGTGTAAAAGGGTCCCTGCTCAGTGGGAGAGAGGGCGAAAGACAGAGGGCAAGAAACAAAAGCAAAGCAGGGACCAGAGGGCGACCCCAGCAAAAGACTGATACTGACTCTTTCAAAAGGAAAAGGAAGAGGCCCTTCCATAATTTAGCCTAGGAAAATGTGTTTGTTTACTCATTCTGTATGGACAATATTTATAGCCTCAACCCTTGACCTAGATTCTTCTGTGTATCTCTAGCCAAGCAGTTAAATTATAGCATTAAATACAGTTTCTTTAGAGGTGATTCCAACAATTTAACATATTACTTCCAGATATCTGTAGTCATAAAAGACACTGATTTGGAAATGGTTAAAATAATGAACATATTAAGTGGAAAACTACTCTTTTATCTGGTTAGAGAACACAGAGCTATCAGCCCGTTGAAGCCAATGCCAGGCCAGAGATGCAAAGCATCATCACATCTACTGGTCCTGTCCTGGCTGCCTACTGGGAGAATAACCACCAGACTTTGGAGGAGACTTTCAGAAACTATAGCACTTTTATATTTGATGATCTGTATCTAAGTAATATCCCTTGTGAAATAAACTGTATGAAAGCCATAACTCACAAATAGTTAAAGCCCCAACCTCAGAGAAGACTGGATAGACATAGTTTACCAAATACAATGGAGAAATAGTACACCACCATTAACCAATGTATGGTTGATGTGCACTAGTTACATCAGACCCAGCAGATAAGACCTAAAGGGACTAACTATGGGCATAACTTAAATATTACCATTCCTCCAGGTTGTTTTTGTGTATCAGAATGTAGCAGAGGTGTATGGTTCGTTTTTCTTTCTTTGTGATCCAAGTGTTTAAAGTGCAACTGTGAGACTGTTAAGAAAATGTTAGAAATCTTGAATAATAGTACTGATGCCTTCAAGATGAATCTGTTGCAAATTGACTTGGATGTTTCTTTAAACCCTGCCGGTTCACCTGTTTCTTTCCCTTAAGAAATTTCACTTTGCTGTGACGTATAAATGTGATGTCAAATATTTGTAATTGTCTTAAGTAAATCCTCTGGATCTTAAGAACATTTGAAGCTGCAGAGGCTGAGATATCTTGACTGTTACTCTCAGATCTCACATTTCCCATAATGCAGCTAGATGGCAAGTTTTCTGTCCTGTCACCTACAGTAAATGCTCTTGTCTTTTCAACCACACACCTCGAGTGCTTAAGAGGTTCTCTTGGAAAAGGTCTCATGCACAAGTTAACAACCCTGATGGCATCAATGGGGTTATATTTTTATAACTTTAGAGAGTTCTCTCCCTCTGAAGAGTAAACTGAGCTTCACATGTAAAATGTTTTGTGTGCCTCTTAGTTTTTCATGTTTAGCATACTTGTCATATCTGTCCAATGTCAGCAACTGGTAGAAGTCCACAGTCTTACCTGAACTTCCTGAGCGCCCTGTTGTTGGACTCCTTGTTGTCCAACTACCTCAGCCTGTGGCAGGAAGCCCAGACCTGTCAGGTACTGCTGAAGGTTTCTGCTCAGCTCCTCATGCACAGGCCTCAGTTTCACATCTCTGGAGCCGCTATAGGCGCTCAGCCGGTCAGGGGGACTCGGAGGTGTGGCTTGATGGCGGAGAGGGACGTTTCTCAATTTGGAGAGCTCTCTAGCAATGACCTCCTGAGTGATGTCATCCTGCCAGGTTAAACCTGGAAAACAAGAGGACAGATTCAAATTCTAGATGCAGGTAAAGAGATAAAACAAGAGCAGTGAACCTTATTTGGTCAGTATATTCACTGATGCACATTAAAGACATAAAACTGAGCACAAAACTCCACAACCTGCTTTAGTGTCCATGTCAGACAGAAATAGGGAGGGAGAATAAAACCTAGGTAAGATAAGGATGATTTGAATCATATATGAGAAAGCCAGAATAAGACTACTGTCTCAAGGTGCTGGAAAAAAATAATGCAATATTTTCTAACTCTAAAATTGAAATTTATATATAAAGGAGTTCTGCTGGAGGCAGTGCATTTAAAAAATGGATAACCATTTTTGATATTTCCTGAGCCTGTCCTTAATTTTTTTTTTTTCATTTTGGCAAGAGATTACTAAAGCAATGTATAAGAGGAGAACTGGCTCTTGCTCTTTTGTTATATGATATCTGGGCAACATCCTGGAAAAACTTATCAACTTTCAATTGTTTCAGTCCTTAAGCCATCACACCGAAAGTACAAAGGGAGAAATTGACCTTTACTTAAAGACATTTAAAATAAAGTGGGGGGAGATACTATATCTTCCATTTAACTTATTCCAACATATAACCACATTTTCAGCTCACTCTGCTTGTGCTTGAGTGTGTGCACTCTGCACGCCAATGTACAACTCATGTTGGCTCATATTTCTCTCTGGAAAATGTGTCCTCAAAATAATACTGTAGTAGTGCAGAAACAACTTAAGACCAGGTTTTTCTGGTCAAATGTACAATCACTTTCCACTGCCTCAAGAAAGCAATGTGCCTGACCACTCACCACTTTAAGACCAACACATCACGAGGCACAGATGACTGTTTGCTATACAGCGTGGGTGCTGAATAGGAAAATGACGACTGTGTTGCTCTGAAAGACACTGTCTGAGTGTAAGGTAGGGCCCGGAGTCCATTTTCTTCACTTTGCAGTAATTGTTTACTTTGTAGTTCTCTCAGCACTGCCGAGTAAATGAACAGTATAAAATAAAACAGGATGAATCAGAATGGAAGAGCAGAGGAGGTCTTCAGTTGCAACACAAAAAGGAAGCTAGATTACACATGCACACATGTACAGACACATGTATACACAGACGTGTACACACACATGCAGGCACACACACACACATACGTAGGCACACACAAGCAGAGCCAGTCAACAAGCCCGGGGAGAATGTCACACTGCAGCCTGACGCCTTGCCAACATCTCTGCTAATTGCCAACACATAGTTGGGATGCAGAACTCCTGGGCAGGGGCAAAGCATGGTGGTGCCAGGACCAGATGGAGCTACCCAAGCAAAAAAGATACCCAAAACATGGCCCCATTCCCAGTGAGCCAAGAGGCATAGCATTCCATCGGCAAAGAGCGTCGAAATACCAGAGATATTATACTTTTTTTAAAGGAGCCAAGATGTTCACTGATGACACTTCCATCCCGCAGAAGCATTTCTTAATGCTGAAAGCATCAAAGTAATTATGGAAATAATTATGCTGTGGTGCAGGCTTAGATTCCTATTTGCCACATACCTAACCTTTTACCGAAGTCGTCTTAAGAAACAATGCTGCTCTTAATGATGTGGACAAACTTAATAGCAATAAACTAACAGCCTGGGTAGGAATATGTGAAAAAATGAAAGTATCAACACTGCAGAATGTCTTCATTAGCCTGGTTTCTCACCCATAGACACTGGGTATTCTCATAGATATTCATAAGCACCAGATGAGGATCTGAGCAATGCAGAGCAGCTACAGATGCCTCCAGTCATTCTTGGCAGCGCTGAATGGAGCACAAAGCAGCGTATGTTGTCACTGTTCTGGAACGCAGCTCAGCCATCCATCCGTACAACAATGACAGTTAACTACCCGTGGCTTACCCGATGTGGGGTATTTTCGCTATATATAGGCGCACTGATGATCATTTATGCTATCATCAGTGGCAATGGGGGAAGCAGGTCTGGCTTCAGCCCTGAAGGATCCATATGGTACCTGTGGTTAACTGCAGCTGGTTAAATGGGTTCAGAGTAAACAAGTGATGGTGCTCCGACGCAATGAGGGTAGCTTCATTGACTGTGACACCTCTATCCCCCCCATCTCCTAGGGGAGGCGCTCATTTCCATATACAACATGTTTTTGTGTGTGTCTGTGATGGGCACACTTGAGGGAAAAAGGTACGCTGGCACAAAATACACAATCAAAATTTTGTGACAGAAAAAAGTCAGGAAGAAAAGGAAGTGGTGGGGCCTTTACGGTTGGATTCCTCTCAATCAACCTCTCAGGTGATTATCCTGGCACTGAGGAGCTAAATGTCATGCAAATTCATCTGTAAGTCCGGAGAAAGAGCAGGTTCCATCAGCAAGTGCTGCCAGTTCCTGCCTTTTAAGGGTAGCACGCCGTCTCAGGCAAATGCCTCAGTTAATTAACGGCTTGCCATTAACGCAACAGCTTTCAAACAAGCAAGATATTTCTGTTGGCCTTCTGTCTGTCTCCCGTGTTACATGGAAGAGAGCGAGAGAGAGGGGGCCTCCTAAATATTCAAAGCCTATTAGATGGGATCCTGTCTACATGTCTTGTTGTTTCATCTGGTGTTTTTGAAATGCAGATTTTCCCCTTTCCTTTACTTCTGTCCACCAACTGATTTTAAAGGCATTAATGGAAGAGAGCGTGAATAATTTAGCACCAAGTAATGCCTAATTAGTCAAAAATGAAGCGTGTCAATTCAAATATGACACATAAATTCAATCAGCAGGGCAATAGTCTGGCAGACCCAAAAATATAAATACATTTTTAAGTGTCATTTTATTTTCTGTACGCAGTTTACGCCAACAATTTGAGCAAAAATGTGTCTTTTTGTCCTTTGAATATACCGTTTGTTTTTAGATTCCAGCTTGTATGATCTTGTTCTTGCTCTTCATGCTTTCTATATGATGATTTTATATGTTTTGAGACAAACGTATTATCCACTATAAGTTGAAACACAAGTGATACAAGCTCGAGAACTGTGTGGCTGCACAGTGTGAGTCTGTAATGATGCACCCTCGCCCAGAAGGTCAGTGAGGTTTAACAGGATGTTATTATGGTCTCTGTTGAGTGTTGTGAAGGTCGTCTTTGGACCAAGCTTCCATGCATTATCATTGTCAGTGACTACCTCTGTTGGAGTGATTTCATATAACCAATACTATAAAACATCTGCAAGGACAGTAAAGACTTTTGGTCTGTGTGTTTACTGAAGGAAAGTTGCAGAAGGTTTCTTGGCCACTGACACAAACCTGGACTCACAGTGAATGATTCAGTAAAAGCTCCCTTGTTTTCCTCATAACAACTCAGGTTTTCACACAGCATGTTAGTGTGTCAGTGTGTCTGTTCTCTCCGGTACCATCTAGCAAGGTTGTCAAGGAACAGACAGCAGAGAATATCAGGTGAAACAACCCGAGTTTTTGTTGTTTGTCTGTCAAGTACGAGCACGAGTAACATAGTTTCAGTAGCAGCGGAGTGACATGGTGTGAGTTTATGGTCACTGACTCTCCCTGACTGACCATTCCTGTCAATGGAAATAATGCAAATGTCAAAATGCATCATTTTACTTGACTTCCGTCCGTGCCATGAGAGTATCTGCCACTCTGCACAGGGTCAGGAGGTCAAGCGTTTACAGGTTACTGTAGTTTAATGAAGTGTATCAGCAATGCCATCATTGAAGGTTGACATGATTCTTTCTGATCCTCCGAGCTCCACAGCATACAGTACACATGACACTGTTAGTTGTCACTGGGACTTCTGTTGGTGAAACTCAGCACAACAGTTTTCACCCACCCAATTAAATAAAAGGTAGCCCAACAAAGCGTAAAGCGGCTCAATCTGGAAACACTGACTTTAATACTCTATAATAAATAAAAATGTAATTAAAATGTTCTCCATTCTGACAGAAGTCTTGGATGGGTTGGATGCCTAATGTGGAAAAAAAAACTTGGGACAGACAACACAGTGGCTGGATTCATGCTGACTGTTCTTATGTTCAAACAGCATGTTTCACTTCTACAAGAGAAAAGGATTTTAAGATGAGGAATAATTGATGAGTTGGGCAAACCTAGCGCGATCTAACGCAAGTCTGGCTGAGGCTGCTGGAGCATAAACTTCCTGAAATCGAGTAAAGAGACACAGTCCCTTGTTACTTGAAGTTCTGATACAGTAGCATCTTGGCTTCCATAAGGATGTCCTGGTCCTGAACAGAAATGTAAATGATAACTTCACAAATTACTGTGGTGTGACCCATGTATTTGGAATAATAATGACATCACTGCAGGTAGTAATATAGTTTTGGCTTATCTTAGAGAAGATAAAGACAGTTAAAGAAATTCTTTACAGTTTTGGTGGGTATGTTTTTGCAAATGCTAAAACACCTGCCTGCAAACTCTGCTGCTGTTAACCTGTGGGTAACAGGCAAGTGAAGGTGAAGCGGCGAATGCAACCAGAGGAAAGGTTTAGCACTAAGTTGTCAATATGGTAGTAAATGTACAGTATGGGCTGCAGTTAATGAACGTTTCAGCTTCTCAAGACCAAGAAAAGTCATAGATGTAACCCCAACTGCTGGAAATAAGGTTAACTGTAGATTTTTTGGCTGCTTAGTTAGCCACATTCATAGGAAGTCACATTAATTAGCTAGTGCACTGCACAGAGTGGGGCAGGCTACATGACTAAGCTGCTATATCAATGTCTCACCTGTTTGTTTAATAAGGGAACATCAGGTATAAGCTTAGACTAACTCACATTTATCCTGTACATCTTGATACTTGAATTACATTTAACTGTAACTTCATATGTGTCTGATGGGGAACATGTGGGAGCTCAGGTTAGTAAAGCTAATTAGTCATCTTTTAAGCTGATAAAGTGTTTATCTCATTGTAGAAGCTGTTGTCAACTTTTAATTTTCAATAATCAGGGTGAGTAATTTTCTGTGGTGCAGCATTTCACTTTTTTTATATTAATTTCAACAGATAAACGTCAAAAGCAATAAATTACGACAGAAAAGACAAACGGGAATAATCCTGTCTGCCATAATTCTGAAGTGGTTTTATTCAAAGCTATCCTGACGTGCATGAAAACGGACCGGCGTCGCATCCTCACTGACACCGACACAACAGCACCACGGAGCTGAAAAAACTCTAGGGGGGGGGGTAAAACACTGACAGTTGCTAAGCCATGATTGGA
>OMNW01012262.1:0-84297 GCA_900303245.1 Selene dorsalis | reverse complement strand
CATGATTGGACAATCACAGCTCAGGGGAGGGGTTTAGAGAGCAGTCAATTAAATGCTCCATTATTTTAATATATTGTACATTAAATCAATTTACTGCAGTTACCGAGTAAGCTCATGTGTGTATCTCCATACAGCCACAGTCTGCACAAACAGACACACATATTTAGCAGAGCCACAATGATTCCAAAGCAAGATGACAGCAGCCCGGCTCTGAAATGTGTAGACACACTGTGGCTGCACACAGTGAATACTAAAGTTGCTTGGCCCTGGTTGCTGTAATATAAAAGGCATTTTCAGTTGGATGACAGTCAGTCATTCAAAAGGTATTGTGGTAAAAATGTAATACCAGACACTGTGCTCTGCAAAAGGTGACATGTCCAGACAACCCAAGCCCTTTTGTCCAAGGGTCAATTTCTATTGATCTGAATGACATTGGTGTTGTGCATTGGGCAGAGATTGTGTGATTTCTACCTGCGTATCTGATGCAAGATAAAGCGGATTGTAAATCGATTCCATTGATGTTCCCCTCCCGTTTTTTCCTCTCCTTCATCTCTTCAATTTAGGTTACAGTACAATGGTCTCAATACCCCAGACCAGCCTCAGAAAAAAAAAGAGAAAAGGAAAAAAAAAAAAGGGTCCCCCACGTTTCAAAGATGACACTTCAATTGCTGTTGAGCTGATAAGAATTACGTGCCACCAAGCAGTAGCAGTGCATTGTGGAATCATGCGAAAGATAATACTCTGTGTCTGTGGATGTGATTCTACAAGACAGAAAAGGGGAAAACGATTCAAAGTGATGATGTCATGTCTGCGGCATCTGTAAACGGGTGTCTAAAAAACACAAGGTCAGAGAACAAGTCTCATGATGAGAAGCATCTAAAGGATTTAACACCTCTTTAAACGGAGCAGCAAAAAATTACACACTGGATCCCTTCTCATCCTCCTCACTCTCACTTGTTTATTCCTGAGCAGTAATTAGAATAAATGTGTGGTCTCGCCGGGCTTAATATTCATCACTGCATTTTTTCCCTCCTTTTTTTTTGTTTGATTTCCTCTGGCCGACTGCTTACTCTTAATGATTTTCAACACTGGTTCATGCCTGTTAAAAGATATTAAGCTCAAAGTGGCCTGCAAAGCCAATTAGGTTTGGAGGGCTGAGGTTTCTGGTCACGGTGTGTGTTAAAGGTGTCTACTGCCCCCTGGTGGGGCACAACTGCAGTTACAGGCTGGTATAGTATGTGTGGAGGGAAAACGTTTCCTCATGAGGATATTTTCCATTAACACTATTTTTACCTGTGCAAAATTCCCTACAAATTTCCTAGAATGATTCCTGAGCTATATAATTGGTACTGATTACCAGATTATAAAACTGTGTTCACAAGGGATTGCTGACTTCTCCTTTTAATCCAGACTAAATATCCTTTCATTATTTTGCTTTATTTTATCTCAGTATATGTTGAGTTGCGACCTGTGCACATGCTAGATTATACAATTGTAATGAATAAATTAGAAAACTTAACACTGTGTCTTTATTAATTCAGCCATCATTAGATGCCTCGCTCCGATCATTCTTTTTTTCTCTGAAACGTCCGAGGAAATGATTGAGGAATTACAAATGTATATTCACTTGGGTGAATTGTTGGTATTTCGTGAGCAGGAGGTACCTATCCAAAAACTACCAGGGTTTCTGCTGAGAAAAAAAGACGAGCCAGAGCCATTTGTTTAGCGGTTTCAGTAAATGAGTCGATAACAGCCTTCTGCCTGGAGGCTCCAGGAACTTCTCTCTGTATTTGACACTGTTGCAACCAACAGCATGAGCAGGCCCTGTTCGCCACAGCCAGTAAAAGACCTGATATAATTGATTAGATGTGTTGATGAGAAACCCAACATGGCTCCAGGCTGGAAAACTAGAATCACTAATTCTTAAATTCCGACTTTTGCTTTATTCATAATGAGCTATATAGTTACTTCTGCCATTAGCGCATGTTTTATGTAGATGCGTCATCCCGCCTGAAGGTGTAACCCATTATGACAAGCATATTAGCTGCTGCCATTGATTGAGTAGGAGAAACTGTCTGATGTGTTTAGCCTGCACACCTCAGAGTTACTCACCCACAAAATTAGCTCTAAATGTTCTACCAGCATACAAGCCAATTAGACTGGCTGCTGGTGATAGGCGATGATGGCAAAACAATGGCCCGATATGAGTCAACTGACCTGTCCAGGCTCAGTGGTGTTGTGCAATGCCAGCCAAAGAGACAGCTTGACTTATTTGGCTTGCTTCACGCAATGGCAGTGGACGAGCTTTTGCTGTAAGCCCTGTACATGACTGATAAAGGCTGCTGAGGAGAAAAAGAAAGAAGCTCAGACAAAAGACGGACAGGCAAACAGAAAGTGTACCTCTGTGAGCCAGTTTCTGTAGGAGGATCCTGAGGCGTTGCAGAGCAGAGGAAGAAATATCGTATGTGTACAGGTCTGCACTGGCCAACTCCTGGCACCTTCCAAACACTCCGTCTGTGGGGAAAGAAAAGGAGAAACTGATGAAAGCAGGTTCACATGGGATGTGTTTTTAATAGCTGAGAGTGAGAAATAGACACAAGACAACTTTCCAGCATGTTTGTGATTTCAGAGATGAAAAATGAAATCCACCAGCCCAGATGAAATGTTGTAATTGTGTGTGGCACCTGCAGTGTCTCTGTACCGCTCACTTCCTGTTTTGGGGGGAGCTAATAGCTGACATTTTTTCTCTGACAGCACGGCGATAAGCAGCCATTCATGGCAAGAAGGACTTTATCAGGGACCCTGGTAATCTCCCTATCAGCAGGCCTCCCACCTTACTCAATACGGGTTGCTAGGCAACCGATGCCACAGAGTCCCTATCAGTCCTATAATTCAATGGCTCGTCTAGACCTCTGAAGGATGGTGAGGCTCAGGGGGTCAGAAAGCAGTGTGTAGATGCAACGCCTGGAATATAAATGACCTGCGTTGTCACCTTCTCTCAGCTGGAGAGATAAATCCATGCATCTTGTTGGCCAAACTCACAAAATGAAAGTCCACCTCACAGATGATCTCCAGGGGATGGATCCTGCTCATTTGATCAGAGCCATTTCCTCCTGTGTGTGTGTTCACAGTGTGCAGTCACGCACACTACTGTGTCAGAGCATGTGTGAGAATGCCACTGTGATAAGATGGGATCTAATGGTGTGAATCAAGACTTTGTCATGCACCACAGCATCCTATTAATTAGACCCAAGATGTCGGACGATGGCAGCAAACATCAATGGTACAAATGATGCTCATTGACATGTCGGACAATGTCGGGTGCACGATAGTGACAATAGTGATGTCCATTACATGCAGTGATTTGCAGTCAGTTTTCTCCTTCAATGCCATTTTTACAATGGGGATTTAAAAATAGATGAGTATAAACTATAGATCACTGATTTCTCACAATCGTCTTCTTCTAAGAGTAAAAAAATAGCAAAATATTCAATTTTTTATTTCATCTGTTTAAACATCCTCAAGAATC
Source organism: Selene dorsalis (assembly GCA_900303245.1). Classification (NCBI taxonomy): domain Eukaryota; kingdom Metazoa; phylum Chordata; class Actinopteri; order Carangiformes; family Carangidae; genus Selene; species Selene dorsalis. The sequence continues at coordinate 80,768 of OMNW01012262.1, read as the reverse complement.
ATTTATCATCTTTGAGTGAAAAAACTTAATTACAGTGCCACGTTGGGTGTAACATTCAGTGACTGATAATTACAAAGATAATAATGTGATGTCAGATGGCCCTCTAAATTAAATTCTTATTCCAAACTAGAAGCGGGTGTTTTACCCATTTGTCTGTGACCTGTTAAATGACAGCTCTGTACAGGAAAAAGCCCATGGGAGGCGGTGAATTAGCATAGACAACATAGTCAAACACTCCGCAGTTATTTTGAGATCTTAAGCGGCGCAGAGGAAAACTTCCCACATACAGACGCATGTGTCTGAAACACAGGACAACAGTTGTCTGGCTACTTTCCGCCAACAATTATATTATAACAGATGACAGGATTTATAATGATGACTGAAGAAGGTTTCTCAGACCTCTGGTATCATTTATTTTCCCCATTTAGGAGCTACCATCACATATTATGTAACAAATGAAGGGAGGCTGGTGACATAACCAGTGGCGGGAAACTGTTAAATGTTTGATGTGCTGCATCTCTCACTGGTATCCATGGCAATTGCCACTATTAAACATGTTACTTCCTTCCCCGTTTTCAGGGACATTCCCGCTAGCCACCAGACACACAGACACACACACACAGGGATTTAGTGCATTACAAATAGAAGTCAGAGGTGTTTACAACAAAGAAATCCTTTTTTCGTGAATATAAATAGTCGACTGATTTATTGAGGTGATACCGAGCCACTCGGAGCGACATGCATGATGAATCACAAAGCAATATTCTGTCACTTTACACTGTGTATTAACAATTGAGTTTATGAAAACAAGGAACAATGGTTTATTGTAGTTGACAGTATGCATGAAACAGTATTTTTTTTCTGTTGTTGTGATGGCTAAAAACAATGGTTTAATTTCAGGCTTGGAAGAGCGCAGCACGTAATAGGAGAATGGAGGCCTTTCTTCAGTCAAATATCTGAAAGTATTTCTTAAAATATATGTCAGGAGACCTATGTGGGTGAAACACCTTCAAGGCTATTTGGGAATGAGGCAAAGTCTATCAAGCACAGGAGTGATTTCCTAGTGATCATCTGTCAGGAGTGAAGAAATATGAAACTGACAATAGATCAATTTGTGCCTCTTTACATGACACCAGTCGCCCTGTCATTGCGCTGAACAAAAGGCAAATGCAATGCAAATGAGCCTTGATCAATGTTAATCCATAATGTATAAAGGGAGACCACGGAATCAATCAATCAGTCAGTGATGTGTGCAGTCCCACAAAATCAGTAGAGAGCTGCTACATCCTGATAAAACGCCTGTTGACAGAAATAAAGAGGAAGATTTGCAGCCCCCCCCAAAAAAAGGTAAAGAGATCTAAACCCAGACGCCGTCTCTCTTCCCACTGTGACAGATGGAGCGACACCCGGCTGTTGCTAAAGCTATTTAAACTGTGAAGGCTAACGCTCTGGGATAAGAGCAGCAAACACTAAAGCTGACAGTTTTACAAAGCATTTCTAAAAAAGACTGTACAACCAAAGGAGGGGAGGACGGACCCGGGGTGACAAATTAAGATGTATTGGAACAGGTGTATCAGCTGCGAAACTCAATTCATGAAAATAAATGGGCTCAAATCAATGCACCGAGACCGGCCAGATGTAGTCCACTAATAAAGAAGCACACACAAACGAAAGCTAAAGTGATCAGGATATGCTTAATGAAGAGTTTACAGATTATTCACGGCTGTTTTATATGACAATTGTGGCTTTGAAATGATAATTACCTTCATGCACGCACTGCAATCTACATGTTAATGCAGACATAAATAAAGATAAACCAGACTCAGAGCTACATCAAACATACTGCCTGTTGAATTTGGCTGTAGAATGTAAATTAGTTCTATTACATTTTTACTTTCATAAGCATATGTTTACTTCTTCCATTATATCTTCAAATACTTCTCCCCTACAAAAAAGCTTGGGTTTTTTAACTGAGCACTTCATGTTTCATTATTCTTAGATTTGCACCTACAGCAGTGGTGATTGTTTGGGGTTATTGATTTTTTTGTGGTCACTTTGAGTGTTTATGCTGCACTTGCACTCATTGCAAACTGCGATCAATAGCAACATCACCTAGATCGTTTAAATCCACAATACAGTGTGAATGTTTCAGACAATATTGGCCCAAGTGGAGGCAAGATAACCGCCAATCAATAAAACACCACTGGTTAAGTGTTTAATAGGAGCCAACCGGTGCCCTCTGGGAGACATGTAGCACTTATCCACCGTACTTTAGCTTAGCTTATCACACCAGTAAGCTACAGACTCGAGAGAGTCGCATCAAATTAGTTGCATTTCAAGTTCAGGTTAATCACATAGCCTTCCAGTAGATATGTATTATATGAGGATATGTTTTATTTGTGTCAATAAAGCAATCACTCGATCTCTGGTAAAGTATTTTCCTAAGGTTGGAAGTAGAAGATCTACATACTATCAGATGATACATGGAGGATAGTAACTGACCTACTTAATCGATGACACACAGTGACATCTAGAGTAGATGTGCATCATGCTGAAGAACATTTTTCAAAAATAGACTCTAATGCTCTGCTGCTTTTACACTAGAAGAGGCTTTTTTTTTCATTTTCTACTATCTTACAACATTGAGTCTGAGTAGATCACCCAGATGACTGATACTGTATTCACACAATACTCAGCCTCTGAAGCTTGTAACTCTTTTATAGTCGTCATTAGTCTCTTGGTAGTTGCTCTCACTAGGCTCCATCATACCCTGTCACAGTCTTTGTGAAGAAGACTGTGAAGACTGTCTTTAGGTAGACTCAATTTCCTTAATGATTGATTTAATTGCACATGAAGGGATGATGTTTTTGTTTGTTTTGTTTTCATCATCTATTTTACTCCACAATACTGACTCACCAAAACTTTGACACAAAATCTGCTGACTGTTCAGCTAAACCTTTAGCCTGAAAAAGCCATTCCCAAATCATAGCTTCAAAGCGAGCCTGTCGAGCTTTGCTTTTCTGCACACGCCAAAATGATTTGCATGGAACTGTAGTTGACAATACTCTGCGTTTAATGAGTTTAGGGAGTAGTGAAGTGTCTTTATTTTGTTCTAGTATAAGCTGCAACCATTACCATTTCCTGCTAACTAGCTTACGGCCTACGATGTAAACCAGGTCTCATCCTAAAATCCTTTCTCTTGTGAGGCATCCTTTTTGAAATACAAACACTCGAGCATATAAATAAATAAAAAAGGGTGCTGTTTGTCCAAGCACGTGTTTATCCAAGCATTATGTTCCCTGCAGTACGCTGCAATATCACTGTATTTCTGTGTGTGTTAGCTGGGTCATTAGGTCCTGTGGATTGCCTTTACTCATGCTCTCTAGCCTCCATCTTTTCTACTTTTTAGTGTTTTGTAAGGTTCTCGTTTTAAATCAATCAAGAGTTCATTTAGAGACAAGAGTTTAAACCAACTCATGGCTGCACCGCCTAGCTACAGCTGGTAAAAACCTTCTGGCAGGGGCCATTTCAACAGTCTCCATCAAATAAGAACCCTGACTGTGTTTATTTCTGTATAAAATGGAAAACCTGTGTGCTACTCTTAAGTTTCACGGGTGAAGAAGCAGTAGCCACAGGCTAAGTGAATGGCCCATTGTCTATAGCAATGTTAAAATTAAGGGTTGTTTTAGAGGGTGAGGTCTAATCCAAACATATATATTGCACTAATTTCGATCACTTTGTAGAGATCTGTTTTCACTTCAGAATTAAAGGATCTTTCTTGTTGATTAGGGTCAAAAAGCCAAGAGAGGCTAATACGTCTTATATCCACTGTAACCTTATATAAAATGGTGTTGATTGACACCACACAGAGAGCATCTCCCCCTCACAACCCTTCCCTCCCCTCGGTCGTTTTGCATGGCAACAGCACGGGTGAAGAGGAGCACAGTTGGCCCAGCCCAGAATAAACCAGGTTACACCTTCAGGGACCACGGAAGGAGTTGAAGTGGCAGACCTAGTTGCTTCACTCATCCCCTGTCTGTGTGGTGGCTGCTGCTCATCAGGAGGCCGATGGAGAGTGACAGAGAGGGTACTGAGTGTGCATAGAGGGATATGAAGCAACTAAATAATGTCTCATTACTTGCATATTAGGTGCAACATTAATCCAACATTAGTCTTTTGCCCCTGTATCTGTTTGCCTTTAGTGAGCACAGCGCCTGTAATTACATTTCATTTCAAGGGGGATAATACGAGTGCTGTTCCTTGGGCAAAAGAATGGTACAAAATAAAAGTGATAATGAAAAGATATGGAAGAAGAGACACATTAAATCTCATAAGAAGTGACCATACATGTCACATCTTTGCACAAAAGTCTAATGTAACGTAATATAAACCCTCCACCACAACCCTCTTTTCTCCCTCTGGGTATTTTGCCTGTCGAGATGTCAGCAGTTTCTTTCTATTAGGCTACACACGACTCCCCTCTGTACCAGCGCAGTCTGTGTAATTAAAGTCAGTTTTTTATATTTGTCTTCTCTGCTGCCTTCTCTTTCCTTGTTTTCTCCCAAACTAGGTTAATGTGGAAATAAGGGTGGAGATCTGCAATACAGCTTTTCTAACATGCATATCCAAACATTACAGACTACCACTCACTGTTAGATATTCCACCTCATAAAAATCCATCTAAAAGTAATCGCTTGACATTTTGGAAACGCTCTTTATTTGCTTTCTTGCAACCACTTAGATGAGAACACTGATCCGACTCGTCTGTGTGTTCATAAAATATAAAGCTACAGCTTTTTAAGTGGAAACTGCAGGTCTGGCTCTGTCCAAGGGTAATAAAACCTGCCTAATGGCACCTTTAAAGCTCATTAATTATAACAGAACATTGCATTCGTTTAATCTATACAAAGTAACAAGATGTGGTTTTTCCAGGGAGTTATGTAGTGTAGTAGGTGTGTGTTACCTTTCGACAGAGCCAGGCCTTTTCACTCATGTTTCTAGGCTTTAAATTTAAGACAAGCAAAATGACTGCTGGCATCCATCCAGACAATGCTTCAAGTTTCTCATCTAGGTCTCAGTAAGAAAGTGAAAAAGCATAATTCCCAAAAATGTCAAACTATGTGTGCCTTACCACTGATTTTCCAGTGTGCTTCATTTTTTAATTTTGAGTTGTATGTAAAAAACTCATCATAATCTCTAGAAATAAACTGTAGAGTTTGTTCATTAACTGGTTAAATTGTCAGTCATTTTGACTGTTGGTTGGAAAAATAAATTTGCAGACATTACCTTAAGCTCAGTAAACCTGCACCTGTCATTGCTCAATATACTCTAACATTTCCCACCCATGCATCAAAACTAACTAATCTTCATCTTTACTGGAATAAAATAGCAACAAACAAGTCAATATAAGAACAAATGTGTGGATCTACTATCAACGCAACAAGCGACTAGACAACACAGACACAAAGGTGACATGCACCTCAGGTCATTCTCCTGTTAACATATTATTATTCAAAACAGTGCCAGCCTTGTGTTTTTTCAGTGCTTGTCCTGTGTGTTAGTCTGTGCTGTCTCCTATAGGTCACATCATGTTTTGCATGTGATTGTATCGTCAGCCATGAGCAAATCTTCCCTTTGTTGGCTTCATCTTGTTTATGCAATTGATTTTAAGATGAATCTGCAGAAAGTAAATGAAGAGAGCAAAACTCGGTGAAACAAAACAAATAACCCCAGAGCCTGTACATTTAATCATTATCCCTGTGAGGAGAAAGAGAATGTGCACTGGGATGGATGTAAAGGCCCATGTAAACATGTAAGGACAATACTGTATCCTGGGTCGCTGCTCTTGTGTGTCAAAGCCTTCCACTACAGGAGAATATATTAACCTTTCACCACGGCTCCTTCGTGGAAATGATCTTCAGTATCGACATGCTAGCAGTCCTCTTCAAAATTAAAGCCCGCCGTGCGATACAGCTGAATGCCGCACAGTGAACAGCCCCGACATTTCCCCTCCATTCATGAGGTGACAGGTTGCCATGGCAACCACTGACACAGACACATCCATCCTCTTTGACAAGATGGGTTTTTAGATTAGGTTGTGACCATTTGCGGGCCTGGGAAACCTCGGCGTAAAAAGGAAAAACATCCTATTGGTATTGATCAAAAGCCTTGTAGTTTGTGGGATGAATAAAATGAGACAATTATTGTATGTTTGTACCAAGCCGTGTTTCACTGTTGCTGATGTTTTAATGCTTTGTTTAAATCTGACTCATATGTCTAAACTGAGCTAAAACAAGCTCTCAAGCTGCCATGTGTCTATCTATAAATCCCTGAATCATTAAAAATAGCCACGGCAGCTTTAGAGCTGCGCTGGGTCGATGATGGTTGATACCACAGTGCTGGTGTAAAATATAATGAGATGTGGTGGGCGTTCATGACCCCGTGAGGCTGACTTACCATTGACGCAGAACTCATACGGTGTACAGAGCTCGTCCTCAAACAGACAACCTATAAGAAGAAACAAACAATTACCAACAGCTCTTCACACAAAAATGAATGAAACATAACTCTTAACTCAAGTACCCTGACCCTCCCGCTGATCGATCAGTTTTTGAATGTTTGATCTGGTGCTGAAAACCAAATTTAATCAACCACACAAGTCATTTATCAATCAAGGATGACAGAACTTTTCTCATCCAGGTCCCCACATGTGAAAATTTGCTGCTCTCCTTGGCTTTACATCATTGATAACCTTTGGGTTTTGTACTGCTGGTTGTGCAAAACAAAGCATTTTGAATATGTCACCTTATGGGAAATGGGCATTTTTCACCAGTTCTGGACATTATAAGGTCTAAACAATACACTGATCAAATAACTAAATGACAGATTAATGAAATCGTCTGACATTTGGGAAAAAATCTATCTTTGCACTAAATGAAGGCAACTAGCCACTGGGGGTAGCCTATAGTTTCATTACTAACAGACAATATGAGAGTAGGATTGATTGTCTTATCTACCTCTTGTCAAGAAAACTAATTGGCTATTTCTCCAAAACATTAAACTACTCTTTCAATCAATATTAAAACCTAGCTGCAGTGAAGCTTATATGAATAAAGTTAAGATACCAGAAGAGTGAAACTGTTCAACAATTACTCTTACACAGGATCAAAGAAAGTAATGAAAGAAAAACAAATGTCATTACTGGATATGAATGGAGACCATAATCATACACAACTAAATGTACAGAACTGTAATAAAGTGCAGTGCAGAATTAGCTCAATGCTGCAATTTCTTAATATGTAACCTCCCTAAAAAAGTGCAGCTTAGTACTGCATCAAGTCTGGCTGCGAGTGTTGCTGCTAATGGCAGAGCCATCAATCATCAATTAGTGTGACTTCTCCTATCCTGTCTCTGACAGTAATAGCCCAACTCCATGGGTAACGTTTCCATAAATGAATGTTGTATGAATATTAATGAACTTTAACGCTTGGACTAGGGCTGGGTGTTCCAGACTAATAAATGAACAGATGGCAGGAGCATTATGGGTAGCTGTTCCCTGTGTTCATATTTCACACGTGGGAGTTACAATGAGCAGAGGACCGATTGTTCTGCTCGTCGGTCTGTGCAGGTGATCCGCCACATTTACACATTTCCTGGAAAAGATGGAGTTGAGGAAAAAAAAAAGGTCTGTTGTTTAAAAAGGTCTTTCGTCTTGTGTCTGATGTAATGGCATATTCAGGGTCAAAACAAACCCACGCAATAATATAAATCTTCAGCCAAGAAATAAACCACCAAGAACATGGCATTTGCATCTCTTCAATATGAGACAGTCTGTAGAACACTAAGCTCAGCATCGGGCCTCTTTCTACAAGTCTTTTATCTTTATTTCCCTCCCTCTGCCCATCAGAAGGAATTGGATATACCCTCTTGGCCTGGTGGCCTCGATGGACAGGAGTGAGCAGCTTGTGACCGTGAACAAAGAACAGGCTGAGGAGGAGGAGAGGATTCTGTCAGACGTCTTTAATAATGAGAAGAGATACGTGTGGGAAGTCTGTTAATCCATTCAAACAGAAAGGACAGATAGTCAGGTGAAGTGTGAATGTGACAGGAACTTTTCAGTTATGACTTGTTAAGTTTTTTCTTTTCAGGTACAACATCTGCATTATTATCCTGTTGCAATTATTAATGGATAATGTGCATTAGATCTTCATTGTACAGTAACAATGTGCTGCCATTTGTTTAGGAGTGGGTTTCACGAAATGACACCCTTTGCAGTTAATAACTTCAGTATGGCAGCAGAATTACCACCGAATGAAGGTCGCTCAACTCTGTACAACAAAGCTAAAAGACAGAATGTCCTGAACTGAAGCGAAACGACTTACTGCTCAAAAACCAAGGCCACAAATGGCTTTTATTGCACCTCATTGGATACTCCATCATTTTAATGGACAGATTATGGACTAAAGGACCCCTAACTTACCCACCATGTGACATTTTTGTCTTTTTCTTGCAAGTAACCACAACCTCTGAACCACTACAACTCTAAAATACTTATGTTGGTTGAGAATGGCTGTTTGTTCATCTTTTTTCAAGCTTCTTTAACAACAGATCCAAATTGACACTCCTCTGTGGAGATGTCAAAAATAGTGCAGGAAACCATCGACACTTAAAGCATATATTTAAACAGATTACATTTTATGAACTGAAACTCTAACTTTAAGTTTCTCTCTGTTTAGTAACCAAGGCTTACTCACTGTTAGAAAGTCAGAGGGAATTCTCACTCCACAGCTCCCCTCAGATCTACAGAGGGTTTTAGCATCTTTCAGCTCATTGTTTTGGTTTTATATCATATTATCACCCACTGTTTAGCACTAAAGAGCAACTGGCTGGTGAACATAGCGGACCAGCTTTAGCTTTAGCACACAACAGGCCAGCTATTTCCTTCAAAACAGAGATGAGAATGAATATTGGGCCTATCAGCTGGACACAAACACAGCTCTCCAAATTAATAGTAATGTTGATCCATATATTGTAAAAATGTGTATAAAAGGTGAAAGTAGATTTTTATTTATTTTTGTTTTTTGCACTGCCCCTTAGTGGCCAGAGAAAAAATGATTAGAGGTTTGATGAGGCACTGCTGTCTAAGTCTTGGCGCTATTCATCTGTGTTACAGGGCAAAATAAAAGGGAAAAGTGGGAAAAAAAAACAGAAAAAAAAACAGGGAGAAATGTGACTTAACTTAAATGATACCAGAAGAATAGAACATGATGGTTCTTCCTATTGTGACTCACCCTTTTGACTTTCCAACAAGGAATTCATTGATTAAAGTGGAAAAATTGTGACTATTAATTAATTAGTCAATAGTGCAACAATTGTGCAACTGTTTTGATTACTTATTAATTAAAGTCAAACACATCAGAGATCAGCACATTCGAGTGAACTGCTAAATCCATATTTGGATTTTGGAAATTAGAGCTGATTGCAGCTCTAATTTACACATATCTGGTCCTTGGTAAACCTGCTCAGTCTAAAACTTATGCAGAGTAGTCACTTAAAGTTGCAAGCACACACAGTCCCTCTTGACCATGCATCTCACTGCTCTGCAATTACTGTCAGTCCATTCAACTTTTCTCTTCATCAATTCCCTGCTTAATTCATTGAGTTCTCTGGGAGGCCTTGTCAGCTCTCAATATTAATTACGACCTTCCATTTAATGAAGCATCCAGCCAAGCATAGTTAGTCAGACACTGCATGTGTGTGTGCGTGTGTGTACGTGCATGTGTGTGATAGACAGGAACATAGGATTGATAATGCCACATCCCCTTTCTCCAACATGATTAAAATGGCGCCTTTTAATTAAAATGCAATCACAGTGGATGCTGCTGATTACCTCAGGCAGAAAAAAGATGCAAGACTCATTGTAGCAGAGGAAGAAAGCTGCTGAAAAAGAAAAGTTACCAGGCTGTATCTCAATAAAGCAGCCTGAAAAAGAACAGCCACTGCGCCTCTTGTAATGTCTCTAGTAATTCTCATAAAGGATAATTTTACAAACAAAAAGACCTTTCAAAAAAGAAAGGACAACACGCACTATGTGATAATGCTCTGTTGCTATGTCAACGCCACCACAGATCAATCATGATCAATCATTGCAGTAATAGGAAAGTGACTCTCTCAGTGGGATGCACTCGAGCATTTACAGAGAGGGTCCAAATGCAACAGAATAATAGAAAATGTAATTATCTAATAGTCAATAAATCTGATAATTGTACAACTGTAACTGACAGTTAATCTACCATTTATTTTCTGTTAACTGATTACTGACATCTTGTAATAAAATGTCAGTACATAATTTAAAAAATACCCATTATCAGTGATGTTATGTCTAACCAATAAAACCAAAAAACAAAACCAGAGGCATATTCAGATGTCACACTTACATCAGGACTGTTGTTAAATAGTATTCTGTTAATCAATAACTTGATTAATTGACAAATTTTTGCAGCTATGAATAACTCACTAATTATTTGTGCCATTTATTAAGTCAAAATTCCAAAAATGCCCTTGTTCCAGGTGATTAAATGTCAGCATCATCAACAAAATTGAATACTTATGACTATTTGACCACTGGCCAGGCAAAACAAGCACTTTCAAAATCTCACATTGGGCTCTGGATGATTGTCACAAAAATCAATGTCACGACAATTAAAACTAAAATGATACACTGGAAGAGTGCATACCGCCACCAAGGCCAAATAATCCTACACGCCTGTTACATCTTGATTATTATCTGTATGTGGAACAAACTGTACAAGGTCACAGATCTCAACAACACTGATATGTCTGACTTGTTCCTTCCACCCAGTTTGGTGTGAACAAACACAGATAAAAGAAGAACCTGCCTAGTGTGGGTAACAATCAATAGCAGCAGCACTAGGTGTGAGCTAACTACAGGTGCTCTGAATGTGCAGAAGCTTTCCCTCCCAAAATAGGCACCGTGTGACCTAATTCACAAATACAGTATGCAGGGAGAATCCAGAAGGTCATTGATTGCACTGAGGCACTTCAGTTTTTAACATGATGTAGTTGTAGTTAGTGGCCTGTGTTCCCATGAGTCCATGGAATAGTACAATAAAACTGTGTGGGATTGTTCTGAAATACTGTGCCACAGACTGTAGAGAATTTATTCTTATCAGTCTGTCTTTGCTAATTACATGCAGTGCACTCTGCAGGTTTTGCATAAAAGGCTCTTCCAGAGGCTAATGTTAGCATGCAAAGAAAATAGTTCAATTACCTGTGGCCTAAAGCTCTTCAAAGCCCCAAGCCACTGCTCCATAGGAGAAAAACACTTTCCCATGATGCCCCACTCATGGCTTATTACAACTAACTGCTTTTGAGGGCAGCGGGAGCACAAGTAAGCATCACACACACACACACACACACAGACAATTCACCTTCAGCTAAAATCTCAGCAACACAGCGTTTCAGGGACATAACAGCATGGGTGTCTCCCTTCAGGGGCGTGAAATCAGAGAGGAGTGTTTTTTAAAGAGAAATACTCAATTAAGGTCATTTAAGTAAAAGCAATTACATAAGAATGACTGATAGTTTCTCATTAGAAAATAATACAATCTCTCGGATAATCTCCACCTGAACATTACCAAGACATCCATTATGGATCTTGTAGCAGATTGAGGTCTGGAGGAGCTGTTTGGTACGTTCTCAAGCTTTTGGCCCTGATTGGCCGACCTTGCCTGGAACATTAAATATGTCCTGATGAGGCTGAAACCAAAGGCTGAACAAGAAGTCAGGGACTTGATGGTTCGCTTTCCCTCACAGGTGGTTGGCCAGTGCCAGGATACCATCTGTGATGTCCGAGGGGCCAAGGAGGATGCTGATAGTCTGGCAGCGAGGACAGCCACTCCCACAGCCTGCTGCAGTTTAGGACATATTTCATTCACTCTCCGGGGCCACCAACATATCTTTTATTTTAATTATAAGCTGCGACCAAGGACACCTGAATCATTTTTACCCACACACACACACACACACACTCACACACACACCTGTATTGCCAGCCAAAAAAGCCATTTTAGAACAGTGCAGCGGGCGACGGCAATAAAAGTGCAAGTGAAATGAAAAGAGAGAGTGGCTGGAGCAGGGACAGCAGAGAAGAACATCACCTGCAAGCAAATTAGCATCAGCTTGACACCATGTCTGCAGATTCAAACAGCTTGTGTCATTAAGGCCCACTCCTGCTAAAATTAAAAATGGCTCAGAGCTTTTTTCTGCTCCAAAAGGTCTGTTCTTGTCAAAGGCTGCTCGTCACATGTCAGCAGCTATGGTTAGTTTATCATTATCCTCAACATTTTCATACATTTCCCACGCGCTTTACTTGAAAGGACACTGATATAGATACAGATATAGATATTTGGATGAGACTATGGCAGTGTGTGCACCTTTATTTCAAAAGGAGACCAGTTTTTTTGGAGTGAATCAGCATATATATCCTCACACATTATAAAAGTAATATCACTAAATCATCTAATTCTAATTTCCCCTCACAGAAAAAACTACTCACCAGAGAATAAATCAAAAGTTACTCAACAGCATGAAAAATTAGCAGGAGCTGGGATCAGGGAGTTGGGGGGCTTTGAGGTCATTTTGATTGAAGAGGGATCCTGACGTGAAACCACCTGACATCCACAGGAGTGTAACCAAACACATTTCTCACCGATTTTCCAGAGAATTTTTTCTCAGAATTCCTCGGTAGGTGGGTCACTCTCAGTCACTCAGCCGCCAGCTCCAGGCGACAGCCCAGACAACGGCTATGAATTAAAGATGGCAGAGTCGCTGCGGCAACGGAGGACCCAGAAATAGGCTGGCTTGACCTTTTCCCTGACCCGCACTGAATGATTCAGACATTTGATTTTCTCCCCTCTTCTGAGGTGTGATTGGGTGTTCAAGAGCAGAACCAGAGCAAGTCAAGCAGCTAAGCGCCCTCTTTCCCACGTGTTAAAGAGCTCAAAGTGAACCAACACAGCCCGGCCCCGAGGGAAATCTCTGGTCCTCCACATGAAGTAAAGGGTGTAACTCTTATGAGCGCCAGATGAACCTCATTTAAAACGTGGGTCATCACAACTGCAGTGTTTGGCCTCCTCTGTCCTGCAGATACAAGGCCAATACACAGGTGAACTAACATTCTTGTTGTCATTCTTGTGCTGGTTTAGTCGTTTTATAGCTCCAAACAAAACCATCCAGCCGCAGCACCTGCAGAATGAGCACCTAAGGAAAACAGACAACTGGCCATTAAGGATAACCCACTAGCATGAAACTGCATTCATGTTTCCACTCTTAGTAATCAGACTATTTCTGATTATTAAAGAAAATAAAAGTTTTGTAATTTAAAGAGAACCCACAGATCTCTAACTGGGACTATTTTAATCTTAGACAATTCCTGCACATTCCTGTACATGTGGCAAAGTATTGATTGGCCTTAATCAGATGCGCATCACCTTTAACAGTCCTGACATATGATAACCACCCAGCGGTGACATGATTATCAACAATGATCAGCAGCATTAGCCTGGCCACATAAAGTGCAATGTAGTGTATATTCAAGATTAGTAAAAGGACGTTATCCCAATCTTTGAGATTTTATTACACCATGTGTGAGATCGCAGGGTGCGGCATTATTTACAGCCAATCACACACACAGTTTAGAAAAACGCTAAAAACATCATGTTTGAGCTAGATGAGGAGTGCCGTGAACCAAATAGATTTCAGTGTCTCTCAGCCAAATTTGGTGGAAAAAAAGTGCCCCTAATGCACTTCAAAGACAACAGCAGTCATATCAATTAGTCACAAAAACAGGAAAACACCTCCCCCATTACATTTCATCTTCTTTGCCATGCCGCGCCCCCCTCCCTAGCGGTCTTTGTGTTTCCTTACTGCACTGAGAAATGGTCCTGAGTATTAATCAGCATCACACTAAGATGAAGCAGACGCATCACTGCTTTAATCACAGCAGAGATGGTATAGATTAATTCTTGTGCTGAACTTGCAGCCTTCAGAATCCTCAATGCGCTGTTACTGTCCTCATTATAAATCTTAGCTCTACAACACAGAGGTGACCTTCAAACTGATCCCTTTACTAACACCGTTTAATTTGAACTGACCGAAACAGTTGTGAAAAAGGCATAACGGGGCTGTTAAATCCCTCTTTTAATACCCCAGGATGTTTTCACACCCTGTGTCACGACAGTGAGGTTCAGGTCTATGGCGAGGTGAGAAAGTACGAGGTGAACACTCACTGCTACGTGCAAGACGTGCAAGTGAGAAAACTGTTTTGCCAACATTGTGAAGTAAATTTATCATATTCTTACACCTGACACGTCTTCGAGGAGTAAAAAAAAAAAAAAAAGCCTCTCGAATTGTAATTAAATTCTACATTTGAGTGCAGAAGAGGAACAGTTGTCCCCAGAAAACTGTAACACAACCTTCCTTGCCTCTCTGGTGGCACTCTTCCTCCTTGACCCAGAATATCTTCCAGGCACCTTGAACCGAAGCGGGATGGGATGCTAACGAGATGGATTGCCTCAACGCGTCTGTTTGACACAATTCTTACTTCCTCTCTCTCAAGAGCTGCCGATATTTGTCAGGGAAAAGACGCAGAAGCACAGGCAGTCACTTTGCTCCCACTCCCCCGTCTCAATAACCACTCAAAGCCAACACACTCCTCCGAGCATCTGTTGAGTCACAAAGAAACATTGCATGTCGTCTGTTATCATACCAAGGCGTGACAGCAACCAAACCCAGAATATATTATATATTTCCATATATATATATATGTGTGTATGTGTATATATAAATATATATATATATATATATATACACATACATACACTGCTTTATGGTGTTTTTGCTGAAAATCTTTAAAGGCTACACGTTTCAAATTACCTACAGACTCAAAAATCCAATTTTCCCAAGCAGTCCTAACCACAGCAACACTTGAATAGTGTATCAGTCTACAATTCATGCAAAACTGAACACCCAAGAACGGTTTAGTGCAGCTGAGAGGAGCCTGTGTGATATTTATTAAGTTAAATTCAAAAGAGACACATTACATTCAACAACAGATCACAGCAGAAAATTTCAATGTTAGATCAATTACACTCATACTGAATGGTGCAGCTGTTGAGATCATTAATTTGGGAAAGCAGCCTTTGTAAATAACAGGCCAATCGCTTATTTAAACATCCTGTGCTCCCATTTGCATAAAGATGGGATGCACAGGGAAGCACTGCGCAAGAAAAGGTCATCCGATAAATACTTTCTTTAAATACTTTCCATTCACAAGATGAATCAAAGCCTTGAGCGAGTTCAAAAAAAAGTTTCACATCTTAAGTGTTATTAAGGTCTGAACCGAAGACCGACACAAGATGTTTCTTTACCAGTTCAGTCAAGATGACTCAGACACATTGAGAGATAAGAAAAATGCACTGCGACCTTTACTGAGACTGTAAGAGACATCATGCCAGGATACACTGGTTTGGCAGCCCTATTAGTTTGTATGGGCGGCTCAGTTTTTACTTTAAATTATGACTTGGTTTCAGAGGGCATGCAGATGGCGTTTTTGAAATGAAGTTTTCATTATTCAGAAATGTCTCCACTCTTTATTATATGATGAATAAATTACATGCGTTGGAGTGAAAACACTGCTGTTGCATGCTGATGTTAGCATTTAGCAGGGCGGGACGGCCGTAGTGTCCACTCACTATGACGTTATTATGGTATAAATCAAAAGACGACATGGGAGACTTGTTTGTCTTTCTTCATATATGTACTGAATTCAATATTATTTCTTACTTTCCCTCCATTCACATTCATTATTCTATTCCCTAACTGTCTGTGCTACTACTGTGAACTACTAGAGTAAGCTTGGTCCCAGCATAAACCACATAGAAATAACCGGCCCCCTGGGAGAAGCAGAGTGTCCTAGCAACTCAGGAAATAATAAGACACCACACCTCACACAGTATATAGGTTGCAAACAAACCACCTCCAGTGTTACAGAATGTCTGTTCTCACCTGGATTTACACCACGTGCAGTGCTGTAAAATATCTATCCTCATGTTGCTTCACGTTTCAATCCTGTCAGATGATTTATAGGCCCTATGAGATATTTGATATCACCACTCAGGCCTGATATCTATGGTATGACAGAGGCCCGTGGCAAAATAGATAGAGCTCAGCAGCCTATGAATCAAATCTAACTTGTCGGGGTATATTAGGCAATAGCTGCTGATAGCCAGCCATAATGAAGAGACCCGGCAGTGCAGCCTTAGAGGACAATGTCTACATGTACGTATAGGAGATAAGTGATCCTGTCACATATCTCAACCCATTAATATGTACTGTAACGCTCAGAAATTTGGGGATAAAAGAGTGTGGTTTCTATAAAGTGGGTTTGGGAGAGCTGAGGCAGAATCCCTTAGAGCTTGTTGAGAATACGACAAGGATCCACAGTAGTGACCAAAATTATAAATATGGTGTGATGCCTGTTTTTTGTTTTTTTTTCATCTTCTTCGCATTTTCATGCAGTCTCACTTTGAGCAATGTTAAACTCTCTGCTCGTTCTGATCTTCACGTTCCTGTTATATTTGTTCTCGCTAACATCTTGGTAAGAGCTAGAACGATATCGTCTCCTTTATTAAATCCCAAAAGCTATTCATAAGCTGTTTTATTATATCAATACTTCTCCTTTTGATTCGCTGTCTGTTCAACAAACTTGCTGAAAGTACATTTATCTTGCTAACAAAACATGACCTTGCGGAGGGAGAACGGCTGCCACTCTGGTTAGCAAACTGAGGGATTTTCAGTGACTGTTATTGGGATTCAGGACACATCCAAACTGCTGCAAACACAATGGAGAACTGAATTTTAACAGGTGTGATAGCAACAGTGATTGCAACGCACCAGAGTGTCAATGCACAACAAAATCAATTTACCATTGGTTTATCATTTCAGCAGTCACTAAATGCATCACTCCAATTATGGCGTTTCCATCCTGTTGTAAATAAGGCATTAACCTACCTGAACTCTTAGAAATAAAGTCTAACTAAGCTGTCTGCATATCATTAGGAGAAACAAACGCTAATTCTCAGTTAAATTAACCTTTCTTTTATCTTTTTGTGACGAGGAACACTGAACAGTTTTCCACAGTGCACTTCATGACATTAAATAATGTGTAATTGTTGCGTAGTTTGTCGGACTAGTCCTCTGATATGCTTTTGAACTATACGAGGCTGGTTAGTAAGTCACCTCAGCAGGAAAGCACAGAGACTGCAGATGTGACAGTAGACCCAATGTGACCAAACAGCATTTTGCTATTTTACTCTTGTTTACATCCTAAACAAAGGCAGATGTGGTGTACTACCACTATACTGTAGTATAGCGCTCTACAGAAGTAGGAAGCACAGAAGCGAAAGTGAAGTTCTAGTAGAATAAAAACTTACAGCATCCGTAAAACAGGTTAAGTTGAGCTCAGTTTTTTTATTATTATTATCTCCACCATGTAAACTGTATAACTTAACTTCAAGCTCACAACAAATGCCTTTTTGGACAAAAAGAAATCAGAAGCCTTACAACCCAAAAACAAAATGCAACACACACTGATTTATATTTTCTTCAATATTCAAAAGGGAAAATGCATTATCTCAAAACTCAATCTGAACTCTGAGCTCTCTGGCTCCATAGTTCATAGGGATTAAATGTATCTGTTTTTGGCGTCTGCTTGCCCAACTATTAATCAAAATATTCACATAAATTTAGTTTGAAATCTTTTACATTTAGCTGCAGCTAACTATCTTAGGCTTGATGCTGCTTTGGCATTAGCCGTCTGGTTGTCTGTCTGTGATGGCTGTACATGTTTGTTTTTTTTGTTTTTTTTAAAGGAATTACAATATAACTTATTATTATAACTTATACTAAATGTACAATGGGAAGTGTGTTTTGGCTTTGCAGGACAGTGTTGGCCTTGACGTTGTTGAACTGCTACTAACATGTAAATTTTCATAATCGTAAATATTATCTTTTATTGGCTCTCTGTGTCTCTTATTATCACTGCTTTAGCCTTTTTGAAGAGACGACACACTAACAAGTCAAACTTGGTGAACTCCTAAAAGCTTTGGGTGAAAGCTGAAGTGTATAAAGAGATGACTATTTTCTCAGACACTGCATTTGAAAAGTTCTGATGTTCTCAGTCTTGTGCATAAGACCAAACTCACTCTGCTGTTCAAATTTTCACTCTTAATTTCATGATTAAAAGATGCAGCTGCAGACCTAGTTTTCTCAGTCTGGCTTTTATGTGCTCCCAGACACACAGAACGTTCACACCCACACACACCAGGATACCTCTGTCTCTCCCACGCTAACAAACCCATCCACCCCTCCATACATAGTATATAGGCACTATGTTATTATGCTTATCTATATATAGGCAACTGCATCACTCCAGCACACCTTGATCCACAGCTATCCAGTGACACAGCGTAATCCACAGTGGGACTCATTAAAAACAATAATCATCTCTAGCTCCCAGTCACACTGACAATGGAGGCCTCTTCCACATACAGAGAAAAACACACTGAGAATTCAATGAGAAACGCGCTTGGGGAATACGCACAGCCTCATTCACAAGTATTCAAACCATAAATTAGCCAACACTCTGCTAGAAAACCCCAGTTCTGAGTCTACTGTTATTCACTTCCTAAATAGCAACGGCAGAGATTATATGTGTTTCTATTGTAAAATAAATATGGCCAACTGTACGCTGGGTGTTGCGTGTGTGATTACGTATTATGCGTGACGAAAAAAGGACAGACACCTGCTTGTTCTAAATATAAAGAATAGGTTCCTGTATGAATCACCGCAGAGCTCCAGTGCCAGCCTGAGACCTATATTTGCCTGTTGCTCATTATAAAGTTGACACAGTCATGTGTTTTGACTGCTGACGCTGGACCACAGAGTGTGATCAGACGTGTAAATTAGGGGTGGTAGCTGAAAAGAAGAAGAAGAAACTACCACACCACTGAAGCAATAAAACAAACCCTTTAATCTCTATCTGTCTTATCAGAAGGACACAATTATCTTAATGGCTTCTCTAATATGTGGTTGGTTGAAGGGAAGGAAAAAAAAAGTATGGAGCATGGCCAAATTACAGTGTAGTGTCTGAGGCAGGGTCTGGAAGAACAAATCAAGGGTAATGAAAATACAACCCAGCCAAGTCTAGAAATGAAACAGTGCTGTATGAAAGATGCCCTTTTCCTGAGGAGGAATAAGATCTTATTAAATATTCAACTGGGTTTAAAATTGCATGCTCCTTAAGGGTATGTGTTGAGTAATTCTATGGGCATGGAAACCATTCAAGTCATATCAGAAATGTAGTGCATTATTATAGTTTTGTGTGTCAATCTATATAAAACTCTGATGCAAAACGTGGTAGCTGCTCTGTTTTACAGTTTCAAGTATTTTCTAATGAGACTGGTCATTAAATACAGAACACTGGTCACAACGCATCCGATGAGTCTCAGTTTATCCATTATCCATTATGTAACTTTTCCAGTTGGATCATCAGATTTCATCCAATCTGCACGTCCATAAGCACAAACATTAGTTTCAGCTATTGCAAAAACAACAAAAAAAAAGGCGAATCCACGTGCAGATTCTATAGGATCTCGCAGGACATGGACATTTTCTGAACTTTGGCAAAGAGCACGCGACCCAGCCAAGCCGAGACAGGTAATTTCAGCACGGACGCTCAGTGGGTCGGTCGGTGGTGCACTAAAAAGGCTAAAACACTTAGGAAAGAGTCGGGTGTTTGATGCATTATGATAATGAAACAAAAAGTGGAGCATCGTCGCTTACCAAATTTCCTGTCCGCGCGGGCAGGTGAGGAGCAGAGGCTGAGAGCCAATGCAGCGAAGAGGATGGGACACCACGGTGAATCCATACCGCTCCTGCCTGAAAACACACAGTACTACTGATCCATCGCACACCTCCGCTAAAACAGCATGTTTGTCGCCAGCTCAGGTGTGACCTGCTCGCACGAGGCTCGGACTACAGAGACATGGTGATCAAAAAGGTTAGGTTAAGAAAAGCGAAGAAGAAGAAGAAGAAACGCAGCGTTGACAGATTTGTCTACAACGGCAACACACACACAATGCAGGCGTTGTTTCAGCACCACAAACAGCAACCAGCTCCACGGAGGAGCCCCTCCTAGGTTTCTGACGTCAAACACACATGGTGAGGAGGGATGATGCGTGCAGCATGCAACAGCCCCTTGGACGACGAAGGGATGGATGAATGGATGGATGGATGGATGGATGGATGAGGGGCAAGAAGAGAGAGGAGTACTGAATGATTACTGTCCGGGAGCCATGCCGGCAACAACAACATAAAACTGAAATGAATATAAAGGGAGGCATCTTGTCTGTAAAATAAATTCACTGTTCCAGATTCTGAGTTATGAGGAACACATGTTAACACATCGCAGCAAACATGCTGCTTAGAAAAACTACAGCTGAGCTAGATAAAAGCTATATATAGATTTCTATACCAATAAATGTAATTATTACAGAATTAGGTGAGACCTGTAGCATAGATCCACAGGGTAATGTTGTATTGAACAGGAACTTGAATAAAAGGTGGACATGTAACGCCATTTAATTCAGGGTGTATATGACAAAGCATACTCAAAGCTGCCAAAAACAAAGGGCTGCGTGTTATGTAATAAGTTGGCTCAGTGTAGCAAAGGTATAAAGCCATGAGATGAACAGGAGAAATGTTTGTGAATATAAGGTAGATAAATAAACAGTGGAGCAGACCACACTTCCTCCCCACCATGGAAATAAACAGACTGTTTCAGAAAGGTCACCCAGCTGTGCTCTGTTTGGTTTTTATCTTTTCTCCAGTTCGTCACAAACAGCTTCATGAGGTTTAATCTGGACACTGTGCTGCTCCTCCTTCATGTGAAACCACTCTCGAGTTGTTTTCTGCTAATGTTTTGGGTCATTATCTCGCTGTAAGATGAACGCCTGGCCAACAAGCCCTCTTTCCTCTCATTCTGATAGCAGTATACAGAATGACTTCCTGCAATACTATATAGGCTATTATATCATTATATAACACAGCAGAAGAGGCAGCAAGTCAAGTATCAATCTGTGGGGACTGTTTACATCGGATTTCAAGGCTTCATCATCTCCTTGCATGTACTGCTTGTAGCAGTAATTTGTTAATCCCTGAAAAAAATAGTTTACAATTACAATTACAGCATTTTTTCAGTTTTAGTTTGCCTTCAGCACTTTACTTACCTTCGTACTGTTTAAGGACTTGAGGTGAGTTGTATTAGATAGATAGATAGATAGATAGATAGATAGATAGATAGATAGATAGATAGATAGATAGATAGATAGATAGATAGATAGATAGATAGATAGATAGATAGATAGATAGATAGATAAACTTTTTTCCAGACTCAGGGCCCACACAAGACAAAGATTTATACATTTCAACTAAAAACATTTTGATCAATTAGTATCACAGGTATCAGTGAAGCACTGTGCTTGAATTAAGGATGTTTTAAATTCAAGGTTTCACTCAGAAAAAGACCAGCAATATATCTCGAAATTTTATGACCAGGGAAGAAATGACAACTTAATGTTGAGTCATTTCTGTGGCCCAGGTCTGTGACATCTGTCTTAAAAAACTTAAGGTATAAACAAAAACAAAAAAAATCAGATAAAAACCTTTAAACTTATAAGCACAACGGTATGTATATTCTTAAAATGATGCCATTCTCTTCTGAGAGTGAAGCGAAGTGATTATTTATTGCTTGGCTGTACTGGGTTATTACTTAGTGAACTGCTGTACAAGCAAGAAACCACCTGAGAAAGATATAAACATCCAGTTTATGTTGATTGATAGTTTGTTTAATTCTTATTAATATCACACCAGAGTTTACAATGCCACAACACCAATACATATATAGACACAGATACTGAAACATTAAAAAATATAGAGTGATTTTCATATGAAACTGTTTTAAAGACATAAATGGAGCACAGAGCTGTGGAGAAAAGCTTTAGGAATAAACAAGGAAGCTACTTACTCTAAGAAAGAACAGTCTTCTTTTGGCCGGGACAACTTGATCAATATTTGTTAACGTTATCAATTCTCAACATCTGAGACAAGGCTTGAGTAATAGTCGTGCCATCAGGAGATAAATAAACATGGAGCCAGACCAGGGAAATGTGGTAATGGACAAGCTCGTGTTTCAATCCAACCGTGTTTTCTAAAATCCTGGTGAGTGAAGTTGAAATATTTATCGTCTCATTCTGTCTGCCAGTGACAGCAGGTTTTTGAACACTAATAGCAAAGCAGATGATATACTTCCCTCTTCTCCTTTATGATAATACGACTGTGTCATATTGTAAATCAAAGACCGTCTTTTGAAAGAAAGGGTTTTATATATCCAGAATTTCATTCAAGGTCTTCACTGAAGATTCGAATATAACCCTGTCAGAAAAAAAATCCCCTGTTAAAATGTATTCATCTGACAGATTATGTACAGAAAACATCTGAACACTCTGATTTCCACTCACCCCTGGATGCTGTCTACAGATGTGACTGCGTGATTGTGAAGCTGCTGCTGGGCAGATGTGGCTGCTCTCTTTAAACTGGGCTTGCATTGTCCCGCTGTTCAACAGACACATTTCACATCATCTAATACGTCTTTATCAGAAGAAAGGACAACAAACCTGATATGGATGTTCCAGTTATCCTGATCCTTAATAAAACTCGACGCAATTTATTTTCTGGTCAGAATACTCACTGTGTTTGACGACAGCTAAGATGTGCAGGACGGCAGCCATGTCATTCAGACTGCTGATCGCCCCAGAGTCCAGAGTTGAGCTGACCTCTGACAAAAAGGCTCTGGAAGACGACCACATCAACAATGTTTTTAAACTTTAAACTCAATATTAATTATGTTTAGGTCCTCATGGTTAAAAAAATGAAATGACTTTAACTAAACATAGGACTAGAAAATTCAGAAACACTGAGTCCAGGTTAGAAAAAAGGAACCGAGGATATTTACCTGCTAAGAGATGATGATTTGAGGATCACAGACAGCAGCACACTGGACAGAGGTGGCATGTCTTCCACCGACTCTGGGGTGATGACCTCTTCAGGATGGGTAATCTTTGAAAACACAAGCACAGCAGCTGACAACACGCACCAAAATTTCAGGTTACGACTTCAGCGTGTTGATAAATCATGCACTTCAACTGCTTAAAAAAGACTCTTTTCAAAGCCATGCTCTTCCGAGCTCACACCTTCTGGAGCAAATGTTTCTTCTCCACAATCATGACGGCAGACAGAGTAGCAAAGACCCCACTCAGGGGTTCTCTGTCCCACATCTGTGCCACTTGGAGGAACTCGGTTAGACCAGGCACAGCTGACTGACACACCTGCAGTCAGGGCAGAAAGACACTTGACTTAACTTAGCAACATTTACAGTGTTGGGAAACTGAGTCCCTCAACTGACGGCCTGTTTATAGAAGACATTTTTACAGTGAGTGTAGAGGCATTCACTGATTACATAAGAAATAAGGTTCAAGTAAAACAGTAAAAAAGTACACCCAATCACAACAGTAAATCTCAGCGTACCCATTTCCCCTCCTCTGGTGTCTTCCTCAGGCAGCGAACTAAGCGCTCAATAATGGTATGGAAGATGTTGGTCACCACACCCAGAATGACAGTGGTTGGATCCTCCTGAATTTCCTGATCTTGGTCATAGTCAGGTGCATAGCTATCCGCCACCTCCTTCAAAACTGGAAGCACTGCAGGAATACAAAGGTAGCCTGCCTCTGGAAAGACAAGGGACAATATTCACTCTGGATCTTTATTCAGGTAAACAAAGACAAAACCATGGAAAAGAAATACGCAAAAGGATTATTTTTTAAGTGAGATGAATGCTTGGTTAATGTGTCTTGTCAATGTGCCAGCTTTTAAAAACACCAACCTGAGAGGAGGACGAGCGAGCACAGCTGCAGGATCTGACCCTTGAACGTCTCATCGCCCAAACCCACCAGCAAAACATCCCGGCACACTGTCAGGAAGCTCTGGTAAAACGCACCACCGTCATGAAGAAAAACTCACTCGTGCGTTTTTTCGAAAATCAATGATAAGTGGAGACAACACCTTGTCTTAGGGGGACAACATTTCAGAGTAATGTTCATTTCTAATGGTGGCTGGTGGCCCGTGGAAACTGCTTATGATCCCCTACCACTACAGCAGCAGCCGTGTGGTGACAGGCTGGGAATAATGGCACAAATAAGGAAATAAAGCCATTTTAGTACGGCAGTATGAGCAGGGGGAGGCGTGTACAGTACAGATTGTGTGTGGACTGGAGCAGAAAAATCTAGGAAGAGTCTAAATTTACTGAGCAGAACTGAAAGTCCTGCGAGCAGGAGGCAAAAAGGCTCCACAAAGCTTAATGTTCTGGATAACGCCATAACTCTGTATGCTCATCTATAGCCTTGGTACAGGCTATTTACTGCTGAGTAAATGGGTAAGACAAAAATCTAAACTGGCAATTTATGAACAAGGAGACATGATTTAATTTGCCAGGAGCCTGCATTTGCCTGCAGAGGAAGGATCTTGCTGGGATTGACTTCACACTGCACCTAGGTCTTGCAGAAAAAGATATTATAGGAAATACAGATGAACTCTAACATGACTCAAAATCATCCAACCATCCATCCATACCATCCACATCCCTCATGGTACTGAAGTTTCACTGTTATGTTTAGTGTCAACAGGCACTAGAAAGCTTCAGCTTGGTGATATTAGTATGATTATGTAAGTGATGGTCTGATTTTGAGTTGTGGTTATTTTGCACAGAACTGCAACTGTGCTACAATGAAGAAATATGTTCCATCTCTCTAAATTGGACTCCACACACATTTTCCCTATTTGTCCAAATGAAATGCTGGTAATTACTGTTATTTTAGCTTCAGTAATTGTCATCTGGCAAGACATTAGACACTTACAAGTGCGCCCAACACATTTTTGTTTGGGCCAAATCGACTCTGAGTGGATGTTTTCCAGTTTTAAGTCTGCTGCTGCGAACTGGAGAACCAAGCCTGTAAGCTGGCTTTCTGAGTGTGTTTACATTATTAATAGTGGAGCTCACCTCAGTGATCTGTGCGGCCAGAGGATGCGGCTCTGAATCCTCCCCATCATCCGTGGTACTTTTAGCCAGGAAGGGCAACACCCTTTCAGCAACCCAAGCTGCCATATTCTCCAGGGAGAGGAGATAGTCACGACCTTCCGAGGACTAGGAAAGAAGCAAAGGATTTAATTTCCTTTTTTCATTAACTTGCATTAAATTAAATTAAAGATAGGAATGTACAGATCCAGCTCTTCTCTCTTGATACAGGTTTGTATGTCTCAGTTCAGCATCTGCCAATTCAAAGCTTGTATAAATTTCCTCTTTTTCATATATTCAAGTATCAGCACCAGTCGGGGGGTGTTTATAACCTGAAAAATCTGGACCATCCCCAGAAATTTAGCAAGAGTTTAACTCTTCCAGTGGATCTGCTCAGTGACAATAACTGTGGTTCTACCTGGTGAACTAATTAAAAAGTACAATACCAAGGAAGAATAAAGGAAAAAACATAAGGAATGCAAAATGAGACACTCACGTTATTTTGCAGATGAGCTCCAAGACGGCCGTGGAATACAAGGGCTTTCAGTGCAGTCTCCAAACTGGGCCTTTGAGGATCCTCTGCAGTGGAGCTGAGGTGAGTGTACAGCACCGACTGTGGAGACAAATACCAGAAAAAATTCAAAGGTGTGAACTCTTTAGGGAACAATATGAATGTATGGTGCCTAACTTATATGCAAAAGTGTTTAAAGAGAAATCCATGTGCTGAGGTTAGATATTAAAAAAACAAATAACTCAGCAGAGTCATGTGTGAGATGAAAGGACCTGAATTGAGATGCAATAATACTCAGTGATATCCCAACACACCTTCCAGTTTCCTAGAGCTGTATGGAGTTGCTTCAGTGGTCTCTGACCAAGAGCCAGGACTTTCTCCTGTGTTGAAGTGTGGCTGAACAGATACTCCAGGTAAGCCAGTGCCATGTCAGGTTTGGCCTCCACTGTCTCCTGGATGCGCACCTTTCGACCAGTGTTGGCCTTCTCCTAAAGATGATGAGAAAATCACTTTCACAAAGTAACAGGGGATATGTGTGTGTGGATTAAACCCCTCTTCCTTTTCCAGGATAAAATGCACGTTTAGCCTTTCTTGTCCATTTCCAACTCTTTGATGTTGTATTGACTGACCCCTTGCTTGGGCAGAGCTTCAGTGAGCCACTCTGTGATGAGTTCAAGGATGTCAGCGACCTGGCCCCAGCTACAGATGCAGTCTAACAGCTGGCTGTACTGCGCTGGCACAGCTCCTGGATCCATCCTTCTCAGCCTGGACAGGACACCACAGCTGAGAAGGAGATAGCAAGGTGAGGAGGACAGGTTGGACAGGACGAAGTCAGTGAAAGACAAAAGACACATGGGTGTAAAAAGCTTGACGATATAGGAAACATGAGACACACTTAACCACTCACCTGAATGTGGGAACTGCAGCTGGAGGCAGGAATGAGGCCAGATGTATGAGAGGAACAGTGCTTCGCTCATCCTGAAAAACAACAAAATCAGAAAAGTCTCACTGTAATACCCGTTAACGGGAGAAAAACTGATCTGATAAACATAAATGATACAACAAACAACAGCCAATGTACCTCAAAGGCCTGAAAATACTTGGAGATGACATTTCCAAACTTGGCAAAAGTATACTTCTGGACCTCCTCGTTTTGTTTCAGGGCCTTCTCGATGCTTCTCCACAGAATGACCACAATCTCCAGCAGACCAGCTACAACAGCTTTGTCCAACTTCACAGCTTCAGCCTGCTGAGATCGAAATCCAGATTTCATATCCATAAACTCAGAGAGGACAGAATTTCAGCCTGACAAATAAATTAACAATGACAGTAACAGTTAATCTGCATGAAAATAACATGAAGTTGGTAAGGAAGAGATTAGCTGATTCATTAGTTTAAATTAATGAGCACAAATATGCAGTTCCAGTCTGAGCCAATGATTTTGGGAACATGGATAGGACAAAGTTTAGTTTATGGAGCTGCATCTCTTACTGCACTGTTCTCCTTGTCGCCGTCATTAATCTCAGTCAGGTCGCAGTCACTCTGAATGCAGCTGTTCAGAACACGGCGGATGGCCAACATCAGCTTTACTAGAAAAGAAGAAATTGTTTTTTCCCCACAGGGGCCTTAGTGATTAAATAACAGGTGGCTAGTGTGTGCTACAACTGTCATGTGTGAAATCATGTTCTTCTATACATTGCGTTTCAGTCCCTTATACACAGCACTTACTTATGTTAGTTGGGGCTGTGTGTTTGTAGATGCATTGATAGAACTTCCTGGCAGCCATAGGATTCATCTGGATGAGGGTGATGCACCGGCAGCACCACTCCCTCTCCGACTCGTTGACAGGGAAGAAGGACTTGAAGAGCAGATCAGCAATACGCTTGCACACCGACTGGGAATCAGCGGCCAAACGGGCCAGCAGGTTGTCCATGCTGCACACGTCCCAGAACTGTGGGACACAAGCAGGACAAGTGAGGGACAAAGCAGCCTCCCTTTGCATTTGGCATTACCGGGCATTTAATTCCAGCTGTGTCTCAATGAAACTTGGCTGAATTACATGTGGATTTGCACCAAGACTTTTATTATCTTCAGTGTAGATCGTTAACACATTCACATCACATAGTCCTCTTCATTTTTGACAAGTTTATCAAGTTTGCTTATGTCAATGGCCTTGTTCAATCAGCACATAAAGTTTATTTCAATGTTTAATTTGAGACAAATCGTGCTTTTTTCACTAAATAAATGTCCTCAATACTTTAAATAACAATACAGTTTCCCATCAGGTGAAGAATCAAATATTTCTACCAACATTGATTTTTAATGCTATTTATGATGGCATTTTACCATTTTACCATGCCTGTAAGTAATTGTGATGGTTGAATAAATGATGATGACAGCACTTATATATACACATCGTAACATGTATATAATAAATAACATTATCCACCACTCCATGGATTGCTTTTTCACCAACTTCGTTGAAAACAAGCGCACATGGCCAGGAGGAGGGTTAACAAAACAGAGGAAAAGCAACCAGACTTGCATAGTTCCCCTTTAAATACTGCTTTAGTTTTGATTCTAAATAAATAAAAGAAATTTCAATCAACAGTCTACAGGGATCTACTGAGTGTCTAGTCAGATCACTGTGAACTTCAAGTGCTCCTATAATTCATAACAAAACAAAATAGGCACCAGTAAGAGGTTTGCAAGTTTTTTTTAACTCAACACATGAGGCAAAACAAAATCCTGCATGTTTTACCTTGGCAGCACGCACAGCCTTGACCTTGATCAGCATGTCAAGGAAAGCTACACGGACTTTCTCCGAGTTGTCATGAAGGCTGTACTTGACAGTGGGCAGGAGTCTTTCCATCAGCGGGTGGCTGAGACCATTGTCCAGGACGATAGTCAGACACTGGGGAAAGCATTACACAAACCACGGGTCAATATATATCATTTTTAGTGCCGATAGCAGCGTTAGCTCTAGCTGCAGTGACTTCAACTTTGTGTTGGAAAACGTCTTTAGTTAAGATCCTACCTTGAAGACTGAACAACGGACGTCAGGTGAGCTAGTGTCAGCTGCCAGCTCCTTCAGCAGCTTCTCCAGGAAGTCTGTGATAATGGTGGCAGGCAGGAGCTCCCAGCACTTAGCCAGGATCTTACACACTCCCAGGGTGGCACTGGAGCGCACAGTGGGGTTTGGGTCTTCGAGGAGAGTCTAAGGGTGACAGACAGGTGTTGGCTTTAGTTTCTCTTTAGACAAGAGGTGTTTGAGTTGAGTGAACGGTTCTCACCATTGCTGTGTCCAGCTGCTTTTGAACGTTCTCATCGATATTCTCGTTGCTCTGATCCGGGTCGTGAAGTGGGAAAGCCTCAGTGAAAAGTAACGTGGCATTTGCACGAACCTCAGAGTTTGGAGCCTGAATGAATCAAACAGAAACACATAAGAATAGAATAAAACGTTGAAAAGAAAAAAAAATGGTGTAAATGCTTTTAAATATCTGTTTGCATACACTTAAAGCTTTCCAGAGAAAGGGTCTGTAGAGATTATAGAGCATCTTCTCCCCTTTGTGGCAGCCCTTCCTTGTGTGGAAATAGCTCATTATCTGCAAATAAGAGAAAAAAGGTCAGAGATTAAACACAGTGCATATGCACATATTGACTGCAAATACTGGAGAGAAATATTTAAACAGCTGGGTAATAAGTCTACCTGTCGGACTTTGGTGTGGACAGGAGACGCTCTATGGAGGAAGATGGCACTCATCATAAAATCCTGAATGCATGAGCTCTCAATCTGCTCCAAGAACTCCCCACTAGCTTTCTTCCACGCTCTGTAATAGATCTCCGTAACGTGTGCAGTCATGGTCCTGAACAAAAACAAGTTCATCGGTATTAACATGAGCAGAAAATTAACTTTCTGTCAAACAGAGTGGATAGTAGGCTACTGACTTGCTCAAAAACTCCAGCTGGTTTTTTATGGTGCCATGAATAACCCAGATGAAGTTGACGTTCCAGCTGAAAAGAAACACCAGGAATCGCTTTCCCTGTGACAATATACACATAATGAGTGTGACAGCTCAGACAGAAAGCTGCGAGAAAGAAAACACAGAGACAATGACTAATGCAAATACACACTGCAGCTAAATATCACATTACTCACATCCTCATTTCTTAAGTACATTGGACGTTGAAAACATTCAAGCAACAAGTTGATTATCTCCTTGTTGTCTTCTGCTGCGTAGTCCAGACTCAAGAGCACATCATGGAGACTCCACAGTCTTTGGATCTCAACGCCCTGACAATAGCATGGAGATGAAAGTGTTATACGTAAATGATACCAAGCCCCTGGTCCCCAAGTCTTTTTCAAGCTATCACTGCCCGTGACATATAAGTGAGGTCATATACTGACCGGTTTCTTCAAAACGAAGGTCCTCTGCAAAGAAACGAGAAAAGCCGTGCGACCAAATGTTTCTTTCTCTTTCAGTCCCTTCTTCCACCAGGCCTCACACAGTGCGTGGATATGGAGCTGCAACTGTGTCTCTGAGACAGGCAGTGACACCAAAACACCTGAAGGAAAGGAAAGTTAAAGGGAAATCTGAGACTGATTCCACGTAGCACTAAAACAATGTGGCACAGCAGATAGCAGAGGGGAAAATAAGCAAGAGCAGCACCCACCATGAAGTTTGTGGGCAGTTTGCAGGAGGCCACTGTAGGTGTCACCATCTTGTAAAGCTGTTAGTGACAATAACGCCACTAGTGCCACACCATCCACAACAGCCATGACATGTTTCTAAAGGGAAAGTAAAAGAGGAGAAGTTGTAGCATTTTATGCAAGCAAAACTATGTAGTTTGTGGTTCACTCATGCATCTTAATATATTCTAAGAGAGCAAAAGAGAAAAAAACAGGTCTGCTTTGCACACTCCTTGGTTGAAATATTTCTGTTACTGTACATAAGATGACAGGTAAACTCACGGGGTCTTTCGCTGACTCCACCTCCATGCCCTCCTCTCTGTCCGGCCCCCAGCGCTCAGGTGGTAACTTCTGCAAAACATCCTGAAGGAGTGAGGTCAGTCTTTCCCACAGAGCCTGCCTCTGGTTTCTGGGCATCTCCTGCACCACCTCCTCCACATCGAAGGGCTCCGCTTTGTCGTTCTGCTCGAAAAAACACAGGAGGGGGACAGAAACAACTTGACACATCAAACACATCAAGCACAAATATAAGTTTTGACAGCTACAAAAACACTTTATACTTCTCATTCTCAGTAGCACATGACTGACATGAAATAAAATACACAAGACCAAATCAGTTCCCCTTTTCATTGCATGTAACTGGATAAAAATACTGTATGATTTCTTACAACAAATGTAGAGTCAGTGATTCACACAAACTAAATTAGACAATTTAGCAAAGTTGTGTCTAATATATAGACAAATTATGCCACAGACTGTAGTTGTGACTCGATTTTAAACGTCATTTTCCTAGATTTTACTCCAATTTACAATTCGTATTGTTTTCTATTGTTTTCCTTATTTACACCAGCATTCAGTCGCTATCATTTAACTGTCACTCAACTACAAGAAACCTGACAAAAATGACAATCTAAAGCAGTCGGTTGAATTTCATCGTAACTGTAGAGACATCATCATATCATCTGTATCATGTCATACAGATTAGGAGATTTCTGAGAAGAGTTAAAAACTTCGCGGTTTGATTTACTTACATGAAGCCGGATGAAATTGAGAAAGTCCTCCACATTTTCTTTACAAGTGGCTTCTAAAAGCGCCTCTCGCTTTGACATGTTTGCGATTTTCAGCGTGAAAACAAACGTGCGACTCAAGCAAACCTGCGATGAAAACAAAACAAATCAGTCTCGTTAACACCTGTTTGTGCTACTAACTCACCACACTACCGTTGCTGCAACAAACAATACTGCGTCTTCGAATCATGAAAGTATAAAATATGTAACGATAGCTCCGTCTTTTACCTCTTAATTTCTATTTTCGCGATCCAGGAACAGCCAAACGTCAACCACCCATAACACTGGACCCGCGCAAATTTGGATGGAGACGATTCCGTGCGTCATTACGTCGTGCGTCCTCACGTCGTGCGTCCTCCTCCGTTTCTCAGTGACGTTTAGTTGTAGTTTGCTTCTTCTGCCACTTGATGGCGACAAGTCACTGCTTGATACAGTGGGGTTTCTTTACCACAGCCCAAAGTCTCCATACTAGCGTTTTAGTCATACACGTGATTCTATTTATTCTACTGGAAATATCTCACGTCGATTTCGATCTCACCCCAGTGCCCTTGGGAATATATTCTAAAAGGTCTAATTAATCGTTTTTGTTCAAGGACGCTTTTCAAAACATAATCTGCACTAGACTCACTGCGGCAATACTCGCCTTCCTTTCTTAACATGCAGCGTTATTATGTCATGATGAACCTAAAAACTTAAGGGAAAAGATACAGTTATATGGGCTTCGACCTCTTTGACAACTGTTACCTGCAGACATTTCGCACAAATGAAGTGATTCCAGTAAATATCAGCAGATTTTGTGATTTCATTTCAGTCAGGAATGAAAGTGAAACTGAATAAATAATGGTTATAAGACAATAATGCAAATGAGTCCTAAGGTTACATTATGGAGTACTTTGTTTCTTTATATTGCTGAATCTAGGGAGGCCAGACTTATAAACAGACATGCTGTGGTTGATGTTTCTTTCTGTTGCAGTTGTTTTTAATTAAAGAAAGTGCATTAACGTTTTCTGTTATCTTGTGGCTTATCTGTCGCCCTCTCCCTTGCCTGATTTGGTACCAGTTGTATTTGCTTCCTTTCATTTCAAAATTGAAGGAAATATGTAGTTTTCCCAGGTCAACTGTATCATATTTACATCTGACGTGTAAATAATTCATATGCTTTTTTTGCTGGACAGAAACACTGACCTCTATTAACAACAGGGGACATTGTTTTCAGAAGAGAAACCATTTATTTTTCAAAAGCCATGAGGCATCATGTCATTCAAAATAATGAGATTAAGAAGGCAAAAGTTACAGTGTTTTTGTTTTGTTTTTTTTAAGGCACAGGATAGATAACAAGAAACATTTAAAAGCTCCAACAAACAGTTATAACTGCATGGCAACACGTGTACAAGCCTATGACACAGCTGTGTCATTTTAATTCTGGCAGCCCTGCTCAATAAACAATTGTTGTCTCAGTTATTCAATTTTTTTTAACAATGCTCAACTCACATTTGGTTTGAACAACAAAGCCTCATTCAAGTATCCTTTATTCATATTATACAGCACTTATTCGTAGCCCTAAAAATGCCCCCAGGTCCTCAGGTATCTGAGACAATGTTCAGAACAACCAATATTGCACTAGGTCCTCTTACAATATACCGAGCAATCATTCTACTCTTTGCATATATGCATTCCATGTTTGTAATCAAGCATAAAGAAGTGGAAGAGGTAAACAATCAAATAACACTCCATGACAAAAAAAAGATCAAAGTCAAGACTGCTACTTATGCCTACTTTTGTGATTGTATCTGTTCCTTTGGTTAGAGTTTTCTCTCATGACAAAAACAGAATTTACCACATTTTACAAACTGGACAGAAAGCAGTAACAGTTTTGATAGATTTCAACATCATTCCCTTTAAGGAAAAATAATGCCATGAAAACCCCTGCAAAAACTATGTATCTTAGCAATTCAATATTTACATAAAACACTGAAAACAGAGACAAGGCAGTTAGTGTCCTCCATTACAATATGTCAAAGTATTTTCTATAATTGTGACCAATAATGAAATAAGAACAGGAAATGTCTGAAGAACTTGCGTGCTGAAATAATACCTGTAAACTACATGAAAAATATACATGAAAACAACAAAATGATGTGCCCTTATATTAACAAGATCACTATATTACAGCATAGAGGTGGTTTCACTATGTGAGGAGGGGGTCTTGAATCTTTGTTATGCCTTGAGATGACAATCCATCTTCACTTAACTCATACCTGCAAGAAAAATACAAAAAGATTATACATTTAAGCACTACAGCAGGTTATTGTTACACAGAGCAGTCACTCAATATTGGACAGGGCAAAGATAAAATACAAGTTTACCATTGTGTCCATCCTCTGGATATATCCTCCCCACTTAAATCTACCAGCACCTGCAATTTTAAACAGAAAGTGAGAAAGAAATTAAGTTTTTATAATACTCAGAAGTGGCTCTGCTGCGAGGAAACACTCATAATAACAGCCAGAAATAAGAACCTTTCCCAAGAGCCCTTTGTGTTTGGACAGGATGCTCCCTCCGTTCTTCACCGCTACATCCAGAGTTCTTCTGTGGAGCTCCACCATAGACACAGTAAACTCGAACCTACAGACACATAACACAGACACGTTTTCTGAGATCAATCTATTACGTAATGATTACTCAAATGAAAACTGCTGAAGCTGTTACTTAGATAAATTGTTAATTTGAATAACTGTCACAGTGTTAAATTGGTGATCTTGGAAAACGGCTGGCAAATCTTCTTCCTAAGGCAGAATGGGGCTGAATGAGGCGCTTTTCCAAGAGCAAAATTAGCTCTGATGTTAAATTCATGAGGCAGGAGACTTTCTCAGGGCTGCGAAGCCCTACAACTCAACTGTAAACAAAAGTGTCTAGCAGCTAACACAACAGCTAGGAGACGGAATCCACACTGACTGCACTTGATCTGACTGTATCTGAGCCCAGAGCGGCCATTAGCTTTACTGCAAACTTTGATAAAATATTGATTACTAGCAAAAACATTGCTGTCATGCTGGATTTTTTTTTTTTAAATGATGTGAAAATATTGGTCAACTGCAACGTTTGTGTGCTTTTGATGTTTATGCAGCTCATGATGATGATGTCTGAATGTTTGAAGAATCTGCGGAAATCCTCAAGACGTCAAATTAATTCAAAGATAATATAAAGCCTGATGGGTTTAATCAATAGTTGAAGCATCACTAAACCTCTAAACACTGACAAAAACACATTTGTAAAATCCAACAACACACATCTGAATTCTAACAAACGTCTTTGAATTATAAATATGCCCCTGACAGACACGGTCAGTGATTAGTTGCCTCTAAACTCACGTTTGATCATAAACAGGGTTAAGGGTCCTCTTCATGGTGCTGGTCTTCCTCCTCCCCGACCGGCTCTTGTCAGGCAGCAAATACAGACGGATGAAGGGATCCGAGCCGTCTTTGGTGAAGGCTATCAAGTTACTGAGGACACAAAGGACAAAACTGTTTTACATGTGTTGCCAGGCACATTTTGTTTGGATTAATGATCCCTATTTACTCTTTAACTTAAACTACAGTTACACACACAAGCAAGACTGTGCATGCTAAAGAAACCCTACCCACCAATCATGATTAACGATTTAACAGACTTGAGCCAAAAACCAAGGACAAAAGCAGTCTATCTTTCAAAGCAGTACCAATGTTTAATTCAGAGTACGATGGCAGTTGTGGACCTCACCGGCAGGCGTGCACCACCACAATCAGTTTGTTCCTCTGGGAGCTGTGCCGAACAGTGAGCTGGACCTCACCCAGGGGGTACTGGCTGGGAGCCGAGCCACTATAAACACATCAGAGTTAGTCAGTGTCACTACTAGACACTGCAGCTGAATTGATTCTGCACATGGGCATAACAAAGTATGCAGTGATAGACGGATAGCCTCACTGGTTGTCAGACGTAGTTACATATTCGAACAAATCAATGTGATGGTCATTGAGAGGAAACTGCAGAATTTAAGTGAAAAACAAAAAGATTCCCGAAATGACGCATGAAAAAACCTTTAAAAAGACATTAGGATAAGTTGAGCAATATATCAGAAACAGGGTTAACAACAATCTGTCTCATCTGCCATTTACTTCTGTAGCTGACGAAGCTTTTGCTGAAGCTCCATAGTGGCAAAGGGCAGGGAGATGTCCGAGGCCAGGCTGGGCGTGGACTCATTATGAGGCAGGTGTTTCTGGGAGCTGGACATGCAGGTGCTCAGGCTGCAGGTACTGCGGAGAGGACTGGCTGAGTACGGCTCGCCGTCCCTGTGTTGGAGGGTGAGGGTGGAAGCGTCTATGGGCGGCGGAGGTGTAGGCGGGGGCAGCGGGGAGTCTGAGGCTGACCGTCTAGGGCAGGGGGCCGTGGTTGGCTGCGGCACACTGGACTTCCTGACCCGGACCGACGAAGGCAGATCTGAGGACACCTGCTTCTCCAGAGACAGGATCTAAAGAAAGATGAGACGGGAAGACATTAGAGGAAAATGATTGAAAAACATGCTTTGTGTTTTTCTCTGGTTTTTGAAGGGACTGTGCTTAATTTGGTCTTTTTACAGACAACCTTTGACTGGACCTAACAATCCTCTTATTGGTTCAACTCCTCCTTAAGCCTAACCCCTTGCTGTAAAGTGGTCTTAATGCTGCTGATATAAAACCTTTCAGATATTGTCAAGGGCGTTTTTTGAAGCACCTCAGCCAAATCTTTATAGTGCTATCTGTCTCTCTAAGCTGGCAAAAAAGGTCCCTGAGCCATTAAAGCTATTTCATATTTAGAATGTCTGTCATGAATCCTGATGTATCTGATAGGCTGTGCTACAACACAGCAAAGCTATTTCAGTGGCCATCAATATTTTGATGCAGCTGCATTCATTTTCTTTTATTTGATCGGTCGTGAGTCAATACAAGGTAATGCATTTAGCATTCAGTGGCATGAAGGGCAATTTCATTTACTTGCTGGACTAATCTGGTTTTTGTTTTTTGGATGTATCGTTACTGAAATTATGGAGTGAAGAGGAATGTAAATGTTGGCATGATACATGATTCATGTGATGGGAAGGCACCTAAATGAAATGAAAACATTTGCTAGACCCCACACCTCCAAAAGTGATACTCCAATCATATCTTAGCAAATGAATTAAGCTCTGGATTTCACCACTTGTCGAAGTATGAGCAATGCTCTGCATGTGAGGAGTTTATGGGGTCGTGGTTTTAGCCTTTCCACATCCTAAAGCACAAGAAACAAAGTGTAAGAAATGGATTAAAATGGTGTGTTTTTTTAACAGAGAATAAGCATGTCCAGCTAACTAGCCTAAAACTTAAAGTAACTACCAGTGACCCTTACACAAAAGGCCACGCAGAACACCGAAAAACACCATTTGAGGAAAAAAGTGCAACCACTAATTTGTATTTTCTCACTGTGTGATAGCCACGTTTTCACTGGATGTGTGGGAGTCTATGTTCCAGCCACCCAGTTTAGCTGGTATGAATTCAATCAGTGATTTTCAGTTTGTTGTTACCACTGTGACACTTGCTTCACAACAACAATGACTTTAGATGTACTGTGCCAAAGCTTGTAATCATTTCTGTTTGAATTAGCTGAATATGACACAAACAGGATGAGTGGGAAGCAAAGCAATGCATTTTTACCCTCAAGGCCATTTTAAGTTTGATGGTGGAGCTTGGCCCGGAGTTCCTGAGAGGAAAGCACTGAGTCAGCGTCATGTCCTCCTCCACCAACAGTCTGCTCAAAGGCACCGTCAAGTTACCCAGAGTGCATTTGTGTTTGTCATCTTTTACCTGTGCATTAGAAAGGAAGAGGATCTGCTTTAAGACCGGTCAGCTATTTTCACAATTTGGAGCATGCTGTTATAAAAAATGCATCTTATCGTGTGTCATTATGCTGCATTACCTCCACTTCAAGCTCCTGCCTCCTGGGGTTGTGAACAAGGAATGAGAAACAGTCTTCCCACAGAGGCTCCTTGGTTTTGTAGCGGAGCTTAATAGGCAGACAGGTTTGTTAGATGTTTTTTAGAAGAATCTGTCAGTGCAGCTAACTACTGCTGTAATTTGTTTTTATATGTAGAAACATCAAAAAGATACTAACACTGTAGACATTTAACTATTCATTATAAAGAACTCTTACCAGTTTTGTGTCACATTTTTGTATATTGTACATTTACATATTTACATACAAATTGGTCTACTGCACACCTTATAAGGAGTATATACTTGTAACTTTACTCTTTTGTTTTTATTTGTATTTTAACTTTATCTGTTAACAGGTTGCCGGCAGGTGGTTAGAACTCCTCATCTTATCTGCTTGTACGACCTTTTTCAGTTCATCTTTCTTTTTTAATTCCACAGCCGGGGGTAAGTAATTAGAAAGCTCCAGGGAAAGACAGGTAAAGAGTGATATATGTGTGGTTTAGGCTTTAATATCTCACTGTGTGTGAATGGGTGTGAGACATAGGTTGATGTAACTGCTGCATTCTATCTTTGGTTGTACAACTTGAAAAACAGGAAAAAACTAAAAGGTTCAATTTTTCTTCTTTTTCTCAGTTGATACATTGTTGCTGGAGTAAATGCTAAGACAAAATTGGATGAGATAATCAAACCAATAGATGCTTATAGGGCTCACCTTACTCTCAAGTGTTTTGTGTCCAACAGTGAACTGGACGTAAGGGCTGGGCTCACTGCTGGTCTTCTTTGAAGCCTGCAAAGTCAGAGCAAGAGAGAGAGAGAGAGAGAGAGAGAGAGACACGTGTGAGCTGATTCTCCACACTGTGAAACACAAAGCATTATCTTTGGTAATGGACAACATAATTACAGCCAAACTCAAACACAAGCGTCTTGAGACTCTGCATCAAGCATGACGCCACAGTGACAGAGTGTGTAGTGTGGAAGGGAGGGAACATTACCATGTGTTTTGACAAGCAGGGCTGCAGACAGAAAGGCTACCAAAGGGACTGCCAGGCCGCCTCTCCTCTGCATGCTAATTTTAGATTGCTGGGATCTGACAGCTAAGTATTATTCAGTATTCCTCACTGAATAATAATACCCCACTCTAAAAGCCGGTGGCTATAACAATGGCGGGAAATCTTAACTTAACCCATCATTCCACTTGAGGATGGTGCTTTAATTTGACATCTATTTCTCAACATTAGATTTAAGCTCCCCATTGTAAATGCAGGCTGTTTAACACAATCTCACTGAGTAATACAAAATACTTATATTAGCACATATACATATACATGTATATATATATATATTTACATACATACTGCTCTACTGCACACCTTATAAGGAGTATATACTTGTAACTTTATATATATGTAACTGCTGTATATAACTGCTAACTGTATAACTGCTGCTATATATATATATGTATATATATATATATATGTGTGTGTGTGTGCTAAAAACAGCCCTTTTTTTGAGGATGGGAAAAACATGACCCAAGACTTTCTGCAGAGCGCCGAGGGAACGGCCATAGGTCAAATGCAGCCAATCAGATTTTGAACCTAGGGACTCTGGACTTTCACTGAGGTGTTAGGGCAAACATCGAAGCTGTGAAATGTTTCCTGTCAGGGTTTGGGTGTTTGATGTAGCTGAAAAATTGCCACAGATAAGCTCCACTTTAGACTCCAAACCTCTTTTCACTGAAGGAAAAACTTGCACCTCTTCCAAAATGTTGTCAGAGACAAAGCAGATTTATGCTAAGCAACAGAGATGGTGGCTAGTAAATGCCAAATGCCAACAATATATGGTGCAGATAGTTTAGTTAATTGTTAGGCTGATTCATTGAGGAAGTGCTGTTGTGTGTGACAACGTGAAGCTTAAAAGTTCTTTAAAGTGTTAAAGGCAGAAACGAGTCATGTGACTGGAACAGTGCAGCAGTTGATTTCTGAGTAAGAGTCTGTGTAACCTGAGACAGCTTTGTTTGTCATCTCCAATAATGTTGTGACTGCTAAGGAAGGAACAATAGTTCTTATTGTAGTGGCTGACCTGTTGATTGCACAACAACGTATTGTTTCCATTTCCACCTGCCTCTTTAACAAAGTGAATGTAAAGTATTTGAAATTAAATATTTTTTTCTGTTATAAGGTCATTCTACTGTACTGCCTACTATAGACACTGTAGTGCCTACCAAGGGACCCCATAATCTAAGACCATTAAAGCAGCTCAGACTTTCTTAGACAGGATCAGCTTCTATAGCTACTGACACAGGTTGGGTTGTTCTGTATGTTTGTTGCTGAAAACCTTTGGTCTAGTTCACCTCCAGTTCAATAAAAACACAAATGCAACAAAGGTGGCCACAATTCCAGTCAACCATAAAGATTGACATTAGACATTAGAAGTATTTGAATGCAACATTAGACTTTTGCATGCACAAGCTTGGAAAATGCATCACTCTAAGTAAGAAGAAAGAAAGAGGTGTGCGTTGCAGCCAAAGCATCGAGCATAAAGCAGACAATGCAATCATCCATCTTCATGCACATTCATTTGAAAAAAGGACAATTCGCACTGCTCATTTGATCACATCAGTCACATGATGGTGCCAACACAGATGAGACACAGGGTGTAATCTGCACATGCAGCCCATTTTTCCCACATTACCTTCAGGGCCTTAAAGACTGAGACTTGCTTCAACCCATCATAGGTGAAATCTGACAGGTTGCTCTTTAAGCCACAAGGAGATTTGGGGGAGAAAATCACACCCGTAGTTAGTAGGAGAGGAGCGACTCGGCATGGTTAAGAAGCATGAGAAAACCCCAGAAAAAAATGCTGAATATGTAATAATGCACTGAAACATGAATAATATGAGAAATGAAGAGAAAGGAGTATGATGGGTGATACTTTTGACAAAGCAGGGAGCTAACGAGAAAAACCCAGGTCAGGATAATGAGGGTATTTCCAGCAGGGATGACTTGGGAGCAGTAGCCTGTGGGACACTTTGACTTTTTTGTTTTAACAAGCTAAGGGCTTTCTGTGTCTATACAGTCACACTGTAATTGGCCCTCTAATACAGTCAGATATCATTATGAGCTCTGCCAGCTCTTTGCAGATAATATTTCAGCCTTGGACTAAGCACCTGATTTAGCAGAATATGAATTTGCATACCAAGCAGCCATAGCTACTTGCCTGGCTGAGTGCTTTGTTTTGAATGTCTGCTTTATGTTAATGGTTATTGGAGACTCTGTAACTTTTATTAGACAGTAAAGTAAAAACCGTGCATGGAACGCATGCTTTGAGATTCACATTTTAAAGGACTCCTGTTACTGTTCAATCCACATCATTGCACACTGCTAACGCTAACACCGTCGGGATGCAAAAACTCTGGTGGACTCACAAATATTGTTCTATACTCTGAAGTATTGGTCTCACAAAAGACTAGGCCAGATGCTCTCCTCTCACTTAAGTTTCCACAGCCTAAGCTGCCAGTGAAGACACTCTTGGGTGAAGAGGAAAAAAAGAGAAGAACGTGGAGTTATAATGGACTTGGGTGGCAAAAAGAAAAAAAAATTACACTGAAATGCCATTTAGATTTTAAACTGAAGGACGCCAGACTCTTCACAGGTTACAGTGGAGCTTCACGACCCTTTTGTGCAACAGCAAATTTTCACTTTTCAAACCTCATTTGAAATACATGAAAATGCACAAGGTTTTCCACGGCTGCTGAGAAGTAGAGTTTTAAAGGTCCAGGGTTCTCATAATATGATAACAACTGTAAACATGTCAATATCCCTGAGCATAAAATACTTAATCATTTAACTTGCTGAAAAATATATCGACCCATTTGATGCTTTAGGCTATATCTGTAATGCACAGCTGTTTTTTTTGGGAGTAACCAGGTCTAATAATGAGGAGAGTAAAGTAACAACCTGTCCTGGTTGTTTGGTTGACAGTGAAAAGTCACATTTCCAGAAGAACATAAAAAGCAAACTGACGAGGAAACTC
This sequence comes from Selene dorsalis, assembly GCA_900303245.1. Classification (NCBI taxonomy): domain Eukaryota; kingdom Metazoa; phylum Chordata; class Actinopteri; order Carangiformes; family Carangidae; genus Selene; species Selene dorsalis. Next base: position 39,217 of record OMNW01012262.1, on the reverse strand, counting down.
AGGTGTCACAAAGCATGAAACATTCTGGCTGCGCATTGACCAATAATCCTTATTTAAACACGAGTGCAACACTGGAATTTTCCAACGAAACTGGTTCAGTGTTGATAAATGCAGCTTGCATGTTCTAGGTGGAAAACAACAAGGCCACATAGACCTAATGCTATATACTAGCACATGTTTGATGAAGTACATTAAGCTACAGCGTCAGAACAAAAGCATTCAAATCCCAAAATAAAGTTTCTTACTGGCAGGTTCTTCGCTGAGTCCAGATAGACCACCAGCAGAGCTGATGATAGGCCGTCGTTGGCCAGGCTTCTGTCTGCTCGCACACTTCGCAGCACCTGATTGGACAAGAAGGACAAAATAAGCAGTTACTTCAGATAATGACCAAGCACATGCACAGGTAACAAATGTATAAACCTCTACTGTTCTAGTGAAATTGTAGTTGTTGTAACAATTCAATACTTTACCTGGTCCAACTTCTCAGGAGTGGAGAGCAGAGACAGCCACTCTAGTTTTAAGTGGAGCTTCCCAGTGGATGTTTCCTCCAGGTCAAACCACTGGAACAATGTGACAGAAGTCACTGAGGGAACCAAACCATTGAGTGCTGTCCTGAAAACTGGGGCTGAGAAGATCCCCACCTTCTTGATGCTTTTACAGTAAATATAAATCAAATGCCACAGTAGGACAAAGCCTAAAAACAATGTACTACACTGTGGATAGGACAGCATATTAGTCTTTATGCTACGCTAAACTGGCCTCTCACTTCATAACCATAAACACATTAGTAATTCATATCGATCTTCTCATCTAACCCCCACCAAGAAAGCAAATACATATCACTTCTCAATATATGTAAGGTATAAACTCATTTATAAATTAGATTAGGCATAGAATTGTCTTACCTCATCAACCTTCTGTTCCTTGTGCAGCTCAGTCATATCGATCATGAGGCTGTGAATAATGACACAATGAGATGACAGAGAAACAGAGAAATTACACCTATTAATTTGAAAACCAGGTCCTGTTATTGATTGGCTGCCTTGTGTTGGGAGCAGTGTTAGAAGCTTGAAGCAAAATCATTGACTTTTCCCTTGAGCCGGTGGGATAACTTTTTTTAACTGATACTTTCAGCCCACTGTTGTGTTTAGGTTGCAATATGTGATGACATACTAGGGTTTTCTATGTATGTCCTATGTTCTGTGTAGCTGCCCTATTTTAAACAAAGCTTAGTCCTACCAGTCACTCCCAATGCAGCATGTGATATATGTGATAATAACAGAGTGGGCACTCACCTTCCCAGGAAGTCATCTTTGTCTGGATCCTCATCAAACAACTCAATCTCAAGATGTTGGCCTGAGTGCTCATACACCAGAGCCTGATGAACACAATGACATATTGATACATGGCGGTAGAACTCAAACTGCAATGCTGCAAATATCTACTCAACGCCAAGCTTGTCACCTCATAAACTTCATTCCACTTGGGATGGAGGCTCTCTTTGATTGTTTTGCTCTGGAACAGCTGGTTGCCGATCTGCAGGACACCGTATGGGTCAGATTTGCCCTTGATCAGCCCTCCCAGAAATTTATCCTTCCCTTCCAGATCCTGAGCCTCCAGGAAGTGGATCCTCAGGATTCCCTGTGGAAACATACATGGCGCAGTGTTAAGGAGAGCAACTCTGAAATAGCCTCCTCTGACACTTCAAGGCCAAACTGGACTCAGAGATAAGATGTGACATTACCTATAGTACTGGGTATTACTATACAGGGTGGTGCAAGATAATTGTCTGGCTTTCTACCAGAGTTAGTATCTGTAGGTATCTGTATTTCACCATAGCATTATTAAGTTAACCTTCATGACTGAGAGAAACTTGTTCAACAAGAAATACAAATGCTATCTGGCAAAAGTTGTGCACCACGATTTTACATGTAAGTATCTGCTTGTAAACCTGAACTAGTAAGTTCATAGAATGTACTGCTATGAACTTACTATGACTTTCTTACTTACATTCCTGAACTGTATCCACTCGAGTCTGGAATATGTGTACACTGGACTACATTACCATACAATGCCATACCGTCCTATAAAGCAGCTAAATGTTAGACTGAAGATTAACTGTGACTAAAAAATATTCTTAATAATCCTTTATTTTATTTCAGAGAAAACATAAAAATCAGACAAAACCTGTGATCTTCGACTCTCAGCTACTAATCATGAATTCCCTCAATGACTGAAACACAGATTAGAGAGGAGTATTAAAGCTCTTGGATAATTGGAAGCATTTCAGAGCTGCATTAGTACCTTTGGCATTGGGAAGCGTAGCTTGGCAAGTTCCACATCCCCAACCAGTGGGACGGTGACACGGTTGGGTAAAACCAAATAACTGCAGATAATATCTTGAATCAGACTGTCAGAGAGGCCACTGTGAGGACAGGAGAGTGGGGAGCCAGAAGTGAGGAAAGGAAGATAAACAGAATGAAGCAATGAATTATTTAAGACATTGAGGGTGCCCTTGGGTTATAAATATTCTCATTTAATCTCAGATTAGTACAGTACATTTCTGCTTTGCATGTGTAAAGACAGTAGGAAAGCTGGAGTCTGTTCAAGCATGTTGGTGTTGCTAACCAAGAAACCACTGAATGTCTATCTGATCCACTGCCTCCAGTCTCTACTTTGAAAGATCACAGGACAGGACAACAGACAGCACAGTTTTTATAAATGCAATATCTGATATCTACCATCACTGCTGGGCTCTATTGGGCTCATTGAGCTGCAGTGGTACAGGTAGAAAATTGCATTCACAGCTAGAAAAAATGACAATAAAAATTCATCATCTGGTGCAATTGCCCTGGCTATCCCTCGAAGGAGCAATGTTGTGATTACAGAACTGTCCATACATCATTATGTGGATAACCTAATCAAAAGTGTTCGTAACTGCCTCCGACACTGACTGGAAGTGATCCTGAAATTGTCTCTCAAGTGATCCCAGGGCTGCAAAACAACACACGCTAAATCTACAAAATGAGCAGGAGGAAGCACCTAAGCATGTGACATGTGAGATAGAACAGCATGGTCATCTGACAGGTAACGGAATAAATGGGACATTTCCTTATAGACAGGATCTGTTGTGCCTATCCCATGAGTTTTCAAGTTGTCCACCCGTGCAGAAAATTGCAGTAGCAATGTGACAGCCTGTATGTAATTGGTGTTGTAAATTTGGGAACTCCAACCCATGATGGTTTCAGGCAGCTGAAAAAAAAACTCATGTGCTCCAGAGTCATGCTCCAAACCACAAACATACACAACCCCTATTCAACCAACCCCACTGTCCTAAGAGGTCAAAACACACTGTAACATGTTAGGTCAAAGTTGAGTCAAAACCAGTTTTTGATAAAGGTTTTATGATATGAGAAGAACTATGCTACAGAAATGTGTTCATTTAAGGGGGAACAGCATACAATGTTAAAAAGAACCTGGAAACATATGTAACAAACAAAATGCTGGAATAGATATTTGGCTTGTAAAAGCTTACTTAAGGGATGGCTAAAGCTAATTTGTATTTTTCAGTAAATCAAGCTTGTCTCGAAGTAAAATGAAAATGTATATTTCTATTCTATTTCTATTTTCTATTGAAAATTGGTAACAATGACAAGAATTAATACATTTACATTAGCATACGTATGAATTGGAGTTGCTGTGCATCAAGGAGTCCTGTCCTTAACACTTAAGTAAGTTGAAGTGTATAATAAACTACTAGAGTGAAGCCTGTTCCCTAAAATCGATAAGGTTTAATCTCTAAAAGATGAGAACGAGTCTCCAATGGAAAAAGTGAACCTAGCAAAAGTAATGGCAGCAGGTGGAGAGCCTGACAAAAGTACACTCCTGTCCACATAGTTTAGTCTGTGGCTAAAAGTGGCTAAAATTGGCTAAAAACATATTTATTGAAGGCTTAAGCTTTTCTAATAACCTCCATTTCATATTACAAACTGCTATCTATAAGCCATAAAACAGCACTCAGGCAAACTAATTTAGCTGCATGTGTTTGTCAGGAGTCAGGAGAAACATTCATCTAATCAATCTTCATCCTATCTCCCAATGAAGCAACAGGCTACAGCTCTTCTCTCTGAGCTGATTAGACACATTATGATTGTGCAGAGTGGAACTGATCACAGCCAGAGCTTTTGTCCTGCTGAGAGCTGAGGGTGTGAAGGGACTCCTGCTGCTGCATCTCTGTTATTCCCCTGCTCCTCTGTGCCTATGTGCACTGTAACAAAAGTGTCCATTTATCTCACTTATGTTAGGACAACACTGCTGACAGCAGATATGCACACCACTATCATGTACTGTACATCTCCAACATGTACAGTACGTTGTGTGATCTTATTTGCTGCACAGTTACAACAATCTCTTCAGCCACGCTAGCAGGAAGGCAGTGTCAGTGTCACCACGGAAATATCTCTGTCTCAGCTGTTAAGATGATTACCATGAAACTGTGGACGGACATTGATGGTCCCCTGAGGATAAATCCGAATGACTTTTGTGATTTGCTGTCTGCTCTGCCATCAGGGCAACATTCTTGTTTTAATGAACACAACAAATACAGGATGAATTGCCATCTGGTACACACATTCACATCCCCCTTAGGACATATTTTTAATCACTACGGTGATCTGTGCATGGTGACTGTTGCAGGGAAAAATATCATTAGTTTTAATAATTTAGTTAATGACCAAGCTAACATGATAAACCAAGCTGGTGAACATGGTAACACTTACAGGCTGAGTACTGAGCATTGTCATTGTGCTGTTAGCATGCCTACAGACATAGTCTCGTGACTTTTGTTTTGATAGTGACTTTTGTTCTGACAGCAATGACATATTACAACTAGTAAATAAACAAGTAAGACACACAGTGTATGTTGCATAATAATACCAGGGGTCAAGAGAGAGACACACTGGGCAAGTCTTCAAGCAGGCAGCTGATGCTGTCTGTCTGCTGCAGACAACCACACACACAGCCACATAAACAAGCTCATGTGAGCACAAAAACACACACACACACACACACACACATTGCACAAGCCACACGGATCTATTACACCCCCAGCGGAGGACTGGACAGAAGGCCTGAGGCAGACTCTCTGCAGTGTCAACATGTCTGTCCACATCAGCAGGGTATAGGACAGGCAGCTGTAATCTTAGCTAATCCCATGCAGCACTTCTGTATGCGGAAACATTATTTGGGATGTAAATGATGTATGAACCACCCGAGACATCAGCGAGTAATTTTGTCAGGCTGTTAGCAGCTCTTAACTGACTCTCATTTACTCTCTCCTCACCACACAACAGCCCAAGGGGAAAAGACATTTTAGATGAGCAAGAAGAGGAAACACTCTGGGAACAGCACATTTTCTGATTTGGCCTGTGCGTATGTGAAAATATAAATCACACACGCTACAACAGAAAAATTCATTATACATGATCTCAGTGGTTTTTTGTAAATGTTTGACAGAAAGAGATGCTTGTTAGCCTTGACCAATCCAATCTTGTCAAGCTCTTAATCACAGCCATAACAAGGACAAGGAGCCTGAGGTAGTAAAGAAAAACTTCTACAGAAGAAACATTTTAAGTACATTAGGTAGAATTCATTTTCTATGGACAAGACTCTCAATCTTGACCTGCTAAGCATAACTGCAACATTTTTGAAGGGTGAAATGTGTTTAAATTAAAGTATCCACATTATAAAGTGCTGTGTGGGTGATGAATGGAATGGAATAAAACTAGGCACAGTTCCTGAAACCAAACATGACAGATTGACATCTGCTCTGAAATCATTTGAAAAATCACTTTCCTTTTTTTTCTTTTTTCTCTTCCAAACAAAGACACTCCTTGAGGAACAAGAAAAGCCAGTTTTAATTGACTTACTTGAGCCCAGGAATGTCCAGTAGATTGGTGAGGCCAGTCCAGCTTATATCCAGAAGCTAAAAGAAGAAGAAAAAATGTGAACCTGCCAGTAACGCTGGAAATTGTCATTTCTTTAGTATTTTTAAATTTGCCCCAACATTTTGTTGTTTCCTGCCTCCCGTGCTACATTTATCACTTGGCTTCCCAACAAACAAACAGATTAATAACAGTGAATACAAAGAATTCCACACAAGGTTTAGCAAAACAATATACGGTAAATAGTTTTTGTGAGCCATTGGAGATATTCTGCCTGTGGTGTGGTGATGGACTGTAGGTAAAAAAAATATAAAAATAGACAAACTTTTCTAGAATCATGTAAAAACTCTTTGGTTTTTCTCTAGTGAAGTTACCCTCAGCCACTAGGCATATATAGCTTCTATGTCAGCAACACCTGCTATCCAAAATATATTGTTTTTATAAAAGCAGCAGCAGCCCTCTGGAGTCATTAGTCATTAGTTTTCAGAGTATGATTAGGTTTGCAGGTAACAGTGGTAACAGTGCTGGTCCATAATTAATGCAATTATTCTCTAGTTTGATCCACTTTCTGGATCAAACTAGAACCTTGTATGTCAAACTGCAAGAGGGGGAGAGAGCCGTGAATAGCATCAGCTAAGACCTGGAATGCAGACAGATCCTCCTGCCTCTCAGTGAGCTTTGATCTGCCTCTGCCTCGGAGCTGAAGGAGCAGTGTTTTCTTAATGAGCCTTTCCCTCTTCCCTCTTCCTTTCTACCCAAGTTGCTTACACTGCAGCAGATGCACTGAGTGCAGCAGGGAGAGGGGAGCACTGCAGGGTTGTTAATGAAGCTGGGAGGGGGTGCATGTTGTGGGAATGTGGTTGGAGGGACACACCCTCGATTCTCTGAAGCAGCCTTGAAGGGTTACTGCTCTGTGTGGAAGATACCCCACATCTGCAAGTTACAGATTCTTAATTTAAGGATTTCCGGCTATTCTCTGTTTGGTATCATTATAAATGTATTACCTTAGTGTTTTGGGCTTTTGATAAGATGCAATTAAAATTCAAGGGAACACTCTGACATTTTAGAAATCTAAATAAATATTGTGCTTTTGCCAAGACTAGATTATAAATCAATACCAATCTTGTGTCTGTGCGCTCAGTTTGAAGCAAAAGTCAGGAGACGCTGGCTGGAATGGAAACAACAACAAAAGCCTACATGCACATTTAAAGCTCATAAGTGAATACTATATATCTTATTTGTTTAATACAAAAAACAAAACAAAACAAAGTCTCCATGAAGTCACTGCCATGGATTTTTCTGGGGTCTTTATGCTAAACTGATCTGAACATCTGCAGAACAGAAGTATCAAACATCACAACAACCCAACAACTATTGTTGAGTGTTTACTGTATACTGATGTAGATTATTTCAGACATTTTCCAGCCTAAAAATTGATCGAATAATTTAAAAATACACATGAATGCATCTAATGCCTTGTATGTGTCAGTACATAATTCCCGATATAACCAGTCACTATAGATATCCTTCAGTGCCAGACTCTCCTTTATGAGTCATCACAGTGCAAGAATGTTTGTTCAGCAGAGCAATGAATCTCTTCGGTCGAGCATGTTGCAACTTTTTATTTACACTGCACTGAGTTTCATAAGTGTGATCTCACATCCAGATGTGGCCAAGACCTCTCATGGTCTGGAAATGTTTCTGTTTCGTTTAGCACAGAGAATCAGGCCTTGTATGGCACCATGAAGGAAGGATGATGACTTATTTGGATTCCACGGTGCACAGTGTCATGACTTCTTTCATGCAAAGGAAATTGCTTTTGCAATTTGCTCCTCTCCACTATTTTGATTTAATAATCCTCATTTTAAAGCTGGAAGACGATTGGGTGTTTGTACATGTGTGTGTGTGTGTGTGTGTATATACATGTGGGATTGCACCACGATTTACGGACTAGAGCTGCTGTCTGCTCTCATCAGCCTCGTACAGCAATATCTCCACCTTGAGCTTTAGCTGAGTGCTTGTTGAAGAGAAATCTGCCAAAGTAGGCCTGGTTTTATCTGCAGCTATTAATAGCTCTGCCATAGTTCCACTGGGTTCTCCTATTTTGCTATAAATCGGTCAAACATTTTTAAGCTGTGCAGCAGTGGCTCGAAACAGGCGTTGAACAGGAAGATTGAAGACATGTGCACTGGAAAATACTGGACATGTAAACAACTGGCAATGTGAAACGCAAACTGTGTGACATGATGTAGATTGTTTACACTATGAGAGCGTAGACAATGTTATTAACAACACCAGCACCAAAAAAAAAAGGAAATTTACCTTGGGTAATTATCATTAAAAAAACTATTTATGCTTGTTTTATGAGGTGATGTTCTGTGAGAATATAAAATACATTAAGAACCACAGCGGGTTGTAAAAGATATTCAAGGCATTTTTTGATATATACAGTAACAGGGTTGACCATGGCAAATTTAAAAACTATAAAGAAGAGAAAGAGAGCATGCAGTTCAAAATGTTACTATTCTTTTCTAATACTGTGTCAAATAACAGTATAACACTTCACATCAATGTATTTCCTGCTGGAAAACATTTAGGAGATGCTTGGTTTTGTATTTCATTTCAACAAATCCCAGTTTAATAACCTCTACTCTCATCATGTTGCATTTATTCAGCTGGAGCGTCATTATAATTCGACAAAACAGTTTTTATTGACTACATTGGTGTCGTGTTATCGGCATGTGGACTTACTGGCTTCTTGAGGAAGAAAAGAGACAGGGCTCCAACGAGAGGCATATCACCAAGCAACGGCTCCATCACCACTCTCAACACACCATGGATCTATGGAAACACAAGGGGGACACATTGACATGCACGCACGTACACACAAAGAGAGAGCTCGAGGGAACTGACACCATTCTGGCCCTTGACATTCTTCAGCGGTGGAGCCGTAGCACATGACAGGTTGGAAACTCGATCACAGCCTGACTTCACACCTGCCCCATGTCATCCTCCACCTTGTCTATAACATTATGACAATTACAAGGATTAGGGTATTGGAAGCACTGAATGTGTCATGTGGGGGGCCTCGCAGCTGCTCTAATCCACAGTAGGGCATAAAAGATGTTTGAAACCTAGCACCGTTTTGTTTTGAAGCGATATTTGTATTTTGTAATAGACAAATACCATGACAGTCATTTTAACATTTCATTTCATATCTGTGGCTGAGGGAAGCTCAATTCCCAGAAACTAAACACTGGAAAACTGATCCGTCCTTTGTCATCTGTGAGCTCCACAGTAGATGACAATAAGCTGACAGCTCAGAGGCATGACTGATGATTTTAACCACATCTGGATGCCAGACTTCACCCAAAAATCTAAAATATTAACTCTCCTCTCTCCTCTCTCTTTACCAAGCAATGACACACTTTAAATCAAAGTGACACTGAAAAATCACGCTAGTTTCTGTCTTTGTGAAATATTGTCAGTGGAGGCTCCATGATAGCATATTATCAGCACACTTAAGCCATGATATGATATTATTGGGATTTTAAACATTTCATGATATCCCGGGTATTGTAGATGATACATTGTAATTTATTATCTTTTTGCTGTAACTGTAGATTATGTCCTGAAAGGAAAACTGTCAACATCTGTTTTATCTGATGAGATGAAGTTCTGTACATCTCACTAAAATATCTTTATTCTCGCACAGCGGGGTTGTAAAGCACACAGACGCAGTCATAAAAAAAAATCCAAGTGCTAAAATCGTAAATTTGCATTTTTAATTTATTCAAATGCAAATGCTCTATCGATTTTCTTCTCTAACCCCTTGTGTGAGGAAGCAACCACGTCGTCCATCTTAAATATATTGGCTGGTTATGTGTAATAATCACAACAATGGGACCACACAACAGGCTGATATGAAATATACAACAAAAGTCCATCATCAGCCAGTTCTTCACCCCACTCCTCACAAGCGCACCTGTTCTGTGTAGCGTGCAGCAGCCTGAAGAGTGCTGGGGACTAATATATTAGTGGCTGATAATGAGCTGCAGAGATATGTAGGTCTGCCTGAGCTACATAATGGGGGCAGCAGGCAACAAATGTCTCCCAGGACCAGACCTCACAGCTAACTGTCTCCAAGGACGCACGCTGATTGTTTTTTTCTGGCTGCTGTGTTTCACTGCAGCTGGAACACACAAAAGCATCGAGGACACACCAGACCAGCAAAACACACTTACTGTGAATCACCTCAAGGAACACGATGCAAATGAAAAAAATGCATTTTCTTATCATGTCAGTGTTTTAAATGACAGAGGAGATCAGTTATATTTACAATAAATCAAAGAAGCCTTTTAATACCTCTTTTACCAGTCTATGTTTGTGTTATGATAACGTTAAAACTTTTCTCTTTAGCCTTTATGTTATTGTATTATTCTTAACAGCTCTGTGGGGCTGTAGTTCCAAACTTCAGACGCTCCCACGGGAATGCGAGATGATTCATAGGATAGAAAAGAAAAAAAACTTTCAGAGATGAAAAACTATGTTCTTGTTTTTTTGTTTTTTTTAATTTCCCTGTTGTTGGTCATTTCTTCTTTCACAGTATTATACAGTGGATAATTCTACTGCTCAAGGCCTCTAAATATACAGTAATTCAACTGGACTGTCTCAGAGGAGAAAGTCACATTTTGGTGGAACTCCTTACAAAATGGACATGTAAAGAATGTGGGTACACACATTCCTCCGGTATTGAAGCACAGAATTTAACTCGCCTTTTTAGACCAGAGTGTGATTACATTACACACATGGATCCCTGAAAGCTTTCCCTATTTAGACTTTCAATAAGTTGGCATTGTATTGAAAGAATGTTCAACTAAGAGCAGAAAAGATCCTCTCTGAATAAATTCAGCAACCTCCTGTACAAAGAGGACAGTACGGAGAGAAGACCTTGAAGACTTGGAGCTCACAGGACAAACTTTTACAGAGTTCAGTGTCACTTTATACCCACTGCTGGGGCCAAAATTGCAATCCAAGTGCCAGCCAGTGGGAGGATGTAGACAAATCAAACAAAAAGGATTTTCCTCACCTGGATGCTCTTGATGCCAGCTTTGCAGTAGTAGCGTTTGATGTCCACGTCAATCTCTGTGTTGCCAACAAAGCTGGATACGTGACAAAAAAAAGAAGAAAAGAAATGCATGTGGTGAAACTGCTGAAACCAAGGATTCCTTCACTTCAACTACGCATGAAACTGGTTAAATTTAGACATCGTGGAAATTCTGTTTGATTCATTATTTTAAGGGAATTGTTAAAAAAAAAATCCTTTTTGTAAATACGAACATAAATCAAAGTCAGTGATGATCCTACACTCTGGGGAAGCCCATATCTGTAGATGCTTGAGGGGGTTTATACTAAGGCTGTCATCTCATGAGGGTCCACTGGGAGTCCCTCTTCCTCTTGGGGGCCCCTGGCGCTGTGCCTCTGATCAGACTGCCATAGGCCATTTATTCAAAAATGTACAACTCTAACTATTTCAGAGGTATGGGGAACTGTTTCAAACCAGAATCAGAAAGAAGCTGCAGAGGTAACACAATAATGATTTAAACAGACGTCCGGCTGGCCTCACCTGATCTGCAGGTCCATGATGATCTGTCGCTTATCCACATTCTCTGAATAAACCTTGACTCCATTGACCCTCAGAGGCTACACCGCAACAGAAGGACAGGTTATGGCCACTGCACTCCAGTCAATCAACACCACAACAACACCTCAACCTCCCAAACCATCACATGGTTAGCACAAGGTCGACCCCTCTCCTGCCCCTGCATTGGAAACTATTTATGAAGCGAGAACATGTGTCAGTGACGTGCATGTATGTTCATGTTGGAGCTCCAACACGCCCTCATCAGCTGTCCCGCTGGCACCTGCTGCTCGTGGCGTTTTAACACAGAAAACACATGATCGATGGGAGTGCCTTCGAGCACCATGCTCACTTTCTCTCCTATGTCGATTTTGCTGAAGCAGAAGGTGCTGAGGTGCGCGTTGGACTCCTTCACCGCCGGCTCGATCGTCTCGCGGAATAATTTCTCCACGAATTTGCAGATGTAGGGCCACATCTGCTTCACCGTCTGAGGGGAGGAGTGGAGGAGAGAAGTGAACTTCAGAGTGAAAAAGAAAATAGAAAGACTGGTGTCTTTTTGCATCATGGAACTATTTGCTATAGGTTGTTCTCATTGTCTCATACAGGTACATCCCTCACAGTTTCTTTAAAATATTCATCATGTCTTTCAATCTAAGCAAAATCTTGTCAGACTTAAACACATCAAACAAGGACACAACACATGAAATTTTGATGCATGCATAGAAACCATGTTGATGTACACTCATGAGAGGCCTTAAAATTTACATCCTGCTTGTTGCCATGGGGATTCACATGGGTTAATGCACTTCACAGTGCTGCAGAGCCAGGGCTGCATTTTAAGTCAAATGTGCTGCGGTGTACAGTGTGACAACAGTCACAGCCCCAGTGGGAACGGGAGAAAGCAGAAGAGCGGCAGACATCCCATTTCCTCCTGTTCTCACAAAGCAGAAGGAGAGCTTCAGTCAAGCAGACAAATCCACCAGACAGACGCTCACTTCTTTACCTTGTTTATCCACTCCACACGCTCTACATCTGGGAAGTGAACCTGCAACAGAGAAAACAGAGCAGATCAGCTTTATGTTGGTTTCAATAAACCTGATCATGCAATGTTCTTCATTTGGCTATTTTTAGAAACTGAGCTTGCACTTTTATTTGTGTTATTGAGAGACACACTTCACTTAATTCCAGATGTTAAGGTGCAGAATCGTCCTCATGAAAACCGGAAGGTTTATATATTATTAAATATTTGAAATGAACCAAAAAGATCAGATTGCAAATTGTGATTTTAAAGCTGCTACTCAGGAAAAGACTTCTGTTTGAACATGTTACACATTTTACATCCATTTTACAAAATACATTATCTACACACCCTCTTTACAGAAGAATTCGAAGAAGAGACGATAGTTTGTTTCTGTTGGGTGTAGATTATATTTGAGAACTTTTTGAGAGAGCTTTCTGATCTGGAGTTCTTCATTGACAAAAATGAAGGATGATGAAGGAAAGAAAGATGAAAAGGAAGTTTCAAAATACTTCAAACAAAGGTCATGGATTTTTGGAGAGTTTTTTTGCTATGAAAAATGCATGTATGACCTTTCTTTTATCTTTGATTTTGGCTAATTTTGTTAGTCGGTATAAATAATGTAACATACATACAAGCTGCAGAGAAAAATGTCTTTCCTTACAAGTGTGGGCAAAGCGCAGTCGTATTATTCATGTTATTAGACCAACACCACTGGATTTACTGGAATGTAAGAAAGACAGCTGAGACTGAGTGGCAACGTTGAATCGCACTTACACCCTGAACTACATACGTCTCATATTTCCAGACATATTTCCTCAATACATTTGTGCAGACTAAGCTGCACTTGAACTAATCTTTCAGAACGACCACAGTAACTTAAGCATTGATTTAACATGAAATGGAAAGGAAATATTTGAAATAAAATCAATGGCGTGCACAAAGGTGGGCAACCACCTTAATAAATAAGAGATAAACAACACTGCCTCCCCATCACACTGAATTGAAAGTGTTTATTTCCTAAGTCCAAAAGCAGGAGCGCTGGTGAACTATAACGTGCAGCGTGACAGCTACAAGCAGCAGTAAAGGTGCTTACCCAGCATTAATGTCAAAGTGTGGATAGTCAGTGACAAGTGCAAGAGGACAAGGAACAGAAAGTTGTAGTGAATGTGACAGAGTCAGGCCACAGTTTGTTGATCCTGTGGATGAGACACTGGTAAGGTTTAGTTAGTACACCTGACACAGTGACCTTATTCAGAAAATGTAGGTGAAGCAAAGGATGATTCATTCCATGGGACGTATTTTAGTGCTGGCTCACAAAACTGGGGCTATGAAGCAGAAAGTGGGAGCAAGGCATCTTAGTTATTCAGAGGTGTTGGTTTAAAATGAACAGTCATTCAGCTTTATGTCCTGAAAATAAAATTAACTGTCTGCTTGAGTTCAGATTGCCTATGATCAGCACACTGAGCACTGGAACATAATCAGGGCCTGGAAATAACACAAGGAAGTGCAGAATTAATGGGGGTCCTGAATAAATTCCAAACATCAGATCGCTGAAAACAAAGGACACAGAATTTGATTTGGCCGAAATAGACACTATCTGTTGGACAGAAATGTCTCCAAAGGGCTACACTAACCCAGACAGTCTGACTCTTCCAAACAAAACCCCTTTCAGAAAAATGAAATCAAGCTGTGCTTGGAAAGCAGCCCTCTGGCCTCTTTCTTGATGACTGTGTCCCATACGACAAACTGAAAAATTCTCTGCACAAGTGAACTGTGACATGTATGATGAATCATGCACCTAATTTTACTGTGCATCTCTTTTACAGAAAAAACGAAGACAAGTGATGACAGAACTGTGGCACTTTTTCTCATATTCTTAATCACTTCTTCTTAATCTTTTTATCCTATATTACATGTCAAGGAAGAAAATCCTTTTTAACTCATTGGCAGTGGGTGTGTGTTTCCTTTATGTGTTTCATTGCTCCTCTGGACTAATATACATGGTCCACTGACTGGATGATAAATGCAACACTCCAGTTTTAACATAATACAGAGCAGTACAACACTATCAGAACACACAACCTCAGAATTAAAGACATAATCGAATTAGCATCTCTCTCAAAGGTTTTACAAAAATCATCCATTTCCTCTTTGTAAACTCCGAACTGGCCGACAGGTTGCACTGAATTGCATGACGTTTTATAGATGTATAGAGTGAAGTGCTCGAGGAGGATACTGTACATGGAACTTCCCTGATGGTTGCTATTTTGTTGTTCCCTAAATATATCTGTCAGGCAATGTGTAATTTATTTTTTCATGTTTATTCTTGCGTGACATTAAACTAAAACCCTGCAAATTACTTTGAGTGTAAGTAGCTCGGGACATAAACTCAAACAGAGAGGAGTGCACTTAAGAAATGGAAGTGTGGGAATCAGGGCAGGGCACTGAGAACGGCTCTGTGAAAACAATGCTATCGCTATCAAGACTCAACTTTGCCCAGTTTGGAGAAACTGGCACTGGCTGAGATTTAAGGGTTTTAACTGAAGAAAATCTCCACCCCTCCTTACAGTGCAGCACTGATGCACTGACATGTGCTCAGCTTCAATGTCTGAAACTGCTGCTTTTCATTCATTCTGAGGCCCTGGGTGGTGTAAAGTAATTTCCGGTGATGACCATGCAGGCATGGCCATGGCTATATGTAGTGCCTGGCTTGCTGTTTCTATTACAACGTTTCACTTATGACAGAGGTGAGCTGAGGTCACTCTATAATACCTATTCCCCTTAAGTGGGATACTCTTGCTCTATCTACCCCATCTAACTCCACCACCCCCATTCAACAAACCTCAGTGCATCCTCAGCTATGTGTCAGCAAAATAAGCTTTTAGCTCTAGCATTCTCTAAACATGAGAATGCACTGGACACCACAGACCAGTTGAGCTGCGAGTCTGGCACAAGTCTGATTTAGAAACTCTTGCATTTATAGTTTGATAAATTAAGCAGCCGAAACTTGAGCACTTGAGTTTGTGCTTCAGATGAGCTGGATTTTGCGCTTGGATGGCACTCGGTAAAGAGAGAAGGTTTTAGGGAAAATAAATCTCTGCATTTCACTCTCATTTCTCGCATAAAAGATACATGGTGCACTAAAAAATGAAATAGGGCTCAATCCATCACTGTCTACTTGACTTCCAGAGGAGTTTACTTGTGCAGGAGTCAGCACGTAGTCTGAGGATGGATGGATCAATATAGAATATAAATAACTATAGTATTAACACTGTGTAATCTCTGTTAATCTAGAGGCCAACCAAATATTTCCCTTGATACCATAACACCTCTCCCTCCTGTCTTTCAAACCTTTTTGAGGACACTAGTTCTGAGAAAAGCCACACAACATCTGGCTGTGTGACAAAAATGACAAGTTATCTCCATATAATGTTATATATTTTGTTGCGCTTATCTATTATAGTGTCACAATCTGAGTTGTATTTTGTGAATGGCACAACTTTTTTTAAACGCAACCAATAATATCTCACTGGTTTACATACAGGGAGCTGCTGAGGGTTCATGAAGAGGTCTCAGGACATTCCCAAAACCACTGAACCATTAATCCTGACAAAGTAAAGTCAAGTCACTGTGTTATCTAACATTTTCGCCAAGATAAAGTGTTGCAGTAATGGAGTGGGTTAACTGCAAGAGAGATAGCAGTCTGGATCCCAAAATAACAGGGACCCTGTGGGCATGTTTCCTTCCCCAGTGTGGTGTCTGGTTTACCATTGTACCCTGCTGTATTTAGACTGGGGCTCAGTCTAATGTGGGGGGGAACAGCTGCTCCATCACAGCTTTACAGCTCCACTCTGCTCCTCCTGCTTTTGACAGCTCATTGTTTTGTTTTTTTTTCCTGGAAACTCAAAAATATTGTTCACACAAAAAACACCTCACGCCTTTTCAGGGAAACAGACACAGACACAGTGGAGATTTGTTGACTGTGTTTGACAGGTTGACTTACCCATGCTGGTAAATCGGAGGTGGTTACACCGTGTTTGACACTTTTCTCCTCCTCCTGCTCAAAGAAAGACAGAGCTCGGCTCAGTCGGCTGTTCTTCCCTCCTGTGTTCCTCCTCCACCAGAAAAAGATAACCAGTCCAATCAACAGCCAACTGAAGCTGAACTCAAAATAGCCCAAAGCGTATATAGGGAAAATAAGAACAAACGTTTTAACAAAGTGAAGCCAGGTGTGTGTCAGCTCGCTGGTGGAGGACAGGGGGGTGTCATCATCGGGTATGTTCCCCGCTGAGGGAGGCTGAAAGTTGGCGCTGGGGTGAACGGGGATCGGCGCAGTATGTCCATTCTCCTTAGGTGAAGCGGGACTTGCATTGTGTGAATGGGCTGCTCGTACAGCTGTCATGCTGTCCCTTGACATGCTTCTGTGTCCAGGAGTCCCGTTTTTAAACTGTTAAAATGCCGATGAGGTCGATGTGACTCGGTTCCCATGTGCGTGCGGACCGCGGCGGTTCCTTCAGGGGAGCCTGTTCTCACGTCGGCTCACCTGCACACCGGCCCATTGCACTCGAGAGAATCGTTAGCATCGACAGCTTTGGTTAAGGTTTCGACTAAAAGCTAAGGACTGCATTCCCTTGATTAAACGAGTCTGCTGAGCCAGTCCAGTCCACGGTGAGAGCAGGAATGATCATCTCCAAGAACGCACAGGCACCTTACACTGTACGCTCCCACATAACCTAGCGAAAAAGAAAAAAAACACCGCCATCTCGAGGCCACTAGAGGCAAACAAGCATGTCATTTATCGAATTAATACATAAATTACGTCAACGTGATTGTAAAATTTCGGCTATAAACCGCATTAAAGACAGCAAACTCGTGTAACACATTGTATTTCAAACAAATTCAACTGCTGCGTACCTCTAGCTTGCTTTCTGCTTTAGACGATACTGGAGCTTTTTATATACAGTCTATGTACTGGAGCAGTAGAAAAAGAAATGACGAGCACAGAGAAATCGTCTAAACCGTCTTTGATGTTATTTGTAGAAAATACCAAAATAAACTCAAGTGGTAATATCAAAGATACAAGTGGAAATTAATATAGTAGATAAAAGAACAGTTTTGTTAAAAAATGATAAGCTCTCAAGTAGTTGTCATGGCAATCGGCTGTTGATTCCAGCGACTGCTCTGCCGCTGATTAATAAGCCCGTTGTCAAGCCAAAGTGACGCGGGCTCCATGGTTTCGAGTAACTGCGCACGCGCACAAGTTCTAGTCCATCATGGCGGCGTCACAACAAAAATATGAGCTGGTTTTTGGTGATTGAAAACCTCAAGAAATAAGAAAAACATAGATGAGAACATGCATAGTGACAAGGTAAGTGCTTTATCTTTGTTGTTAGCCTACGCAGGCTGATGTCGGTAAAGGTTTTTCAGTAGAAACTGTCATGTCCGTTGTCGTAACTAGTTTTCAAACGTTATCCAAGGAGCTTTATCTCTCTGTTTTTCAAGGTTTCGCTGTGATGTTATTCGATTTTTTTTGTCTGCGAACGTCTGTTGAAATGTGGAAATACGACTAATTACAAGATAATGTATTTATTTAGAAAATAACCAAGGAAGATACATGGAGACCAGCTGACCTGAAAAGACATATCAGGGTATGTTTGAGAGATAAAAAATCACTGCAGAATACATTTTGGAATCGCTAAGACAGAGAATAACGGACCCAAATAATAACCTTTGTTTTACTTTCTTATATTTAGGAGGAAGGACATGGTGATGTTAGGAGGCGAGATGACAGTGAGAGAAAGCACAGAGGTGGGGAGTCTATAGAGAGACGTCGCAGAGACCCAGAGAAGGAGTCCAGAGGAGACAAAGACAGGTACAGGGAAAGTACAAGAGAGAGAAGAGATGAAGACGGAAAAGGCAGATATAGTGAACGAGGTAAAGAGGGCTCACGGGATAGGAGAGGTGATAAAGAAAGGGATCGGAGAGAGGAGAGGGAGAAAGACACGGAGAAGAGGAGAGAAAGGGAGAGAGTGGTAGATGGAAACAGGTACAGTGATGACTATAAAGAGACCAAGGATCAAAGGAGGCATAGAGATAATAGGGAGAGAGACAAGGAAAGACACGGTGATAGAGAGAGAGACAGGACAAAGGATAGAGAGAGATATGATGAAGAGTACAGGGAAAAGAGGAGGGAAGAGAGAGACAAGGAAAGAAGGAGAGAAGAGCGCCACAGAGAACACAGGATTGAGAGGGAGAGAAAGAGACATGAGGAAAGTGGAGAAGGAGGAAGAGATCAGACAGAAAAGTATGACAGAGAACAGAGGGAGCGGCATCGGGAGAGAGAACGGCACAAAGATGAGTATGAAGATAAGAGGACTGACAAAGACAGAGGAGACAGACATGGAGACAGGAGGCATTCAGAACGTAAAGAGGAAAGAGGTAAAGATACAGCAGTGTGTTCATTTATCTGGCCATATTTACAGGTTTAATATGAGGCCAAACTATCTGTCTTTCTTTTTTCTGATTTTAGAGAACAGAGAAGAACACAGAAGACATAAAGAGGATAGAGACAGGAGACACAAAGAGAGAGGAAATCATGTAAGCATCTCTGTAATATTAATTGTACACTGCTATTTTGTATTCTAAGGAAAAGTGAATAAATTATTGAATATTTCTGCCCTGTTGGAGATACATTTTTCTCTTTGGCAGGTTAGCATACTTGTGTCAAAATCCTTTGATTAGATTGTCCTTTTTTGTGGACTTTCCTGCTCCCTAGGATGAAAAGCATGACAGTGAATCCAGGGAGCATCGAGACCTGAAGAGGTCAGGTGAAGAGGAAAAGCTTGATCGTGGTGACAGACAGCGAACAGAATGGGACAGACACAAGGAGAGAAGGCACAGAGGAGAAGAAGAGGATCCAGAGAAAAAATACAGAGAGAGAAAACACAGAGAAGACGATCCTGAGAAAAAATACAAAGAGAGAAGGGACAGAGGAGAAGGAGAGGATCCAGAAAAAAAATACAGAGAGAGAAAACACAGAGAAGACGATCCTGAGAAAAAATACAAAGAGAGAAGGGATAGAGGCGAAGGAGATGATCCAGACAATAAATACAAAGAGAGAAAACACAGAGGGGGTGATGATCTGGATAAAAAGTACAAAGAGAGAAAACACAGAGGAGGAGAAGATGATCCAGAGACAAAACACAAAGAGAGAAGTCACAGAGAAGATAAAGACCTAGAAAGAAATAATGGAGGCGGAACAAGCCTCAAGAATTCAGCCTCTGACAAAAGTCATAGACATGAAACTAAGACAGAGGTTAGTAGACCCATAAAGTGCATGTCTAGCCTTAATCACACTGATGTATGTAATACTGTGGATTCTCTGATGGATTTTATGGCCTTCTTCTCCCTCATGCTACTTTTACAATCCAGGAAGTTGAGATCGTGTCTGAGGAGATGACAACTAGTTTGAAAGATGTAGGAGACACAGTAGGGCCTGTAAGATGCTCAGTTTGGGTTCTCTGCTTACAAGCTTCAAGGAAAAGAGTCTGCTCTTGCAATTCTGGAGTCCATCTCTTCCTTATTTTTGTTTGTGTGGTTTTCTTATTTCCATTGTTAACCAGCCAGCCAGAGAATATTACTAATTACTCACAATTGCTATTAAGCTCAAACACTCAGTGGCTTGTACTGCAGAATCTTATACCAAGTGAAGAGCCTAAATATAAAAAGATTTCTCTTTTTTTCTGGTTTGGTCTGGTTTCACTGGTCTGTGAGCCACTTGTTTGTACTTCGTACTGTACTGTGCACAGTCTTCTTCCTTTACTTTCATCTGCATTAGTGTAATATCATCCCAAGGAGTTCCTGCATGCTTTTCTGAAGTATTTGAAATATCTCCTAATTCATGGACTTTTACTTCATTTCCAGGTTGTCAACAATGAAGATTTAGCTGACCAGGAATATGAAGATGATTTTGAGGTATAAATACAGCATTCTGATTATGTAATTGATGATGTATCACAGATAGATGATAGATGATATACCGTAGACCCAAATTCTGTTGTTTCTCAGTTGTCTTGTTATGTTGTTTTTTTGTAAAACATTCTTTTTCTTATTTTTGTGTTACCTTCGCATGCTGTAATCAATTTACAATCTAAGAAACTGGTGAGTAGTCAGTGCTTACATGAGTGCATCCATTTTTATTCTGATAAGTTATGAAGTTTGTGCTGATAGTATCCTGAATGTGTTGTTTTTTTTATTTTCAGTATTTATTTATATTATTTCTTTGTTCAAAGGACTATGAGGAAGATTTCGAAGAGATGGATCAGAGTGAAAATGAAGGTGAGGACGAGAAGGAGCAAGAGTTTTTGGAAATGGGAGAAGCAGGAGATGAACTTGTGTCACAAAAGAGAAAGGAGATAGAAGCTATTCAGAGAGCAATGGATGAGGAGAATGAGAGAGTGGGAACAACACAGTCCAGACAAAGCAAAAGCAGAGAGGAAGAAGACGCACCTAAACGGTCCAGAGGTACAGTTCTACTTTATTTTATTTTTAGATCTTTGCACTTGATATCTGATTTTAAAATCTATCTATACTTTTTCTATCTGATTCGAAGACACCCAATTAATTCTGAGGAAAGTCTGCACAACATTTCATTAGATATGATGCTCTTGCTCCTCTCTTTATAGGATCTGAGAAGAGCCAGAGTCGAGCCTCTTCACGTGGGAGGTTCATTGACTTTGTGGCAGCAAAACAGCGTGAAGTCAGCAAGAAAGTTGCCACAAAACAAAAGTAAGTAATTTTTTATGTTAAATGGAAAATGGATCATTGTGATGTGGCTGGATATCTTGAGATATCAGTATTGTATCATAGTATTTACTTTTATTTTATTTTACTTTTGCCAACCCCATGGCAAAGCATGTATGTTCTTAAATTGTACCTTGAATCTTTATTGTTTACAGGAAACGCAGCACGGAGCTGCTTCGCCTAATTGATCTGGATTTCTCAAGGACATTCTCCCTTTTGGATCTGCCACCCGTCAATGAATATGACATGTACATTAGAACCTTTGGAACTGCCAACACCAAACAGGTGGGCATTCTGTCGTCTGTCTTTCTTCACACAGATAGATACCTGTAACCAGATGAGAAAAGAAAAAAGAAAGAAAAAGAAGCCATTAGACATAATCCACATGTAAATAACGTGTAACATTTTCTCTGACAGGCTTATGTTCAGTGTAATGAGGATAACACAGATCGTGATATTCAAACTGAGGAGATAGAGTTGTGTGAGAAATGGACCCAGCATCCTCCGGAACATGGTGGAGCCTGCGGGGGTGAGAAGACAACATGATAACCCTCTGATGAACTTAGAGTTTATATGAAGAGTTCAATAATGGCATTTGCTGTGATTTTTACAGATCCAAACTTTTCTCTGGAAGCACGAGAAAAGAACATCAACGAAGTAAACTTTGATTCTCAGCGTCTGACAACATTCCTGCGCTCAGCTACACAGGTTTTCTTTATATACATACATAACTAGGCTACAGTTCTCTTTCTTCTGTATCTGTACTCTGAACATTTTTTGTGTCTACTGCACTTTACTGACTCGTGCTGTGTGCTGTGCCTGAATCAAGGTCATGGTAGTGCTGTTGGAAGAGGTTCGTGCTGAGAGAAAATCCCTGCGGCAATTGAGGACTCAAACAGACACACTTTCTTTCAGTGATGGAAGTTTACAGCTCAACACTAAGTTGCCTTTTCTTTACGGTACATCACCCATCTCATCAGCACTGTGCTTTTTGTCAATAGTTTTAAACAGGCCAATTGATGTTTACAATACCCTGCATAAACCAGCACGTTTACATGATTACACTTATCAGGTAGTCCCTCCTATTCTTTAATCACAGGTCGCCACATCAGCCTGGTGCACTTTTCTCAGGTCCAGAGGCACACCATGATGTCAGTCCACATGCCAACAACTAAGCCCAGCGCTGTACGCCTTGACAGCTGCACCATCATCTGCATCTGGAACATCTGGGAGCCATCCAGACCTCAGAAGATCCTCGTTTACGAATCTGAGGTGACATTTCCTGGTTCCTTTTTCAGTTATAGCAAAGTTAAAGGTAACATAAGGTGATAAATGAAATAATAATAGAATTCAAAACTTAGACTTTGGGGAGTGTATAGACGATAATATGTATTTAATATGTATTTTCTCATTAGTACGTTGCAAAATCACCTTTTTTGAGGCACAAGAAAGTTGACAATTTCACTCCTAAAAATTTATTTATCCGTGTTACTGCTCTGCTTGCTGACTCACAACAATCAAATTGGCTGTGTAAAACTCCAAATTCCATGATCTAATTACCATCAAATGAATAAATTATTATCAAATAAAAACCCTCTTCTCCGTCACAGGTGCAGTGTTGCTGTTTCAGCCCTGGAAAGGCCATATTGGTGTTTGCAGGCACATCAGTTGGTTCTGTGGTGCTGTGGGACCTAAGGGAACATGCTGCTAACCACAACCGCATGAAGATAGGGGAGAATGAGTGGACCTTCAGACAGCCTACCTTCTCCACCGGTAGAACTCAAATGATAGTGCACTATCTGATGCACTATACCGCAAACTTAAATATACTTCATCACTGGTCATACCAGTTTTGGCAACCTTATATCACGCACGTGTTTTCCTGTCTGTCTTTATTTTGAGAATAACCCCCCACCCCCCCATCTTTCACTCATCCGCCTTTGTTGTTTATTTTTCTCTTCGCGCTGCAGTCCTAAGGAAGTGAATGTCAGCAGGCAATATATAGCAAACATCCTTATTTACCAGGCATAGGCATTTAGGATTGCATCTGCCCTTTCTCACGCTTAAGGTTCAGAGTCTTCTTATGTAACAGGACTGATGATTGAGTGTGTGCTGATATGCTCTCTTTTGTCACCTTGTCAACGGCAGATGCAGTCATGGCCGGCTCGGGCCATTTGTCATCTGTGACGTCTGTCGAAGTTGTCCCCTCTACTGTTGGGGGGAGGCTGGGGCCAGAGGTCCCTCTGTTGGCATCTGAGGAAGGTATGGAATTGTATAGCAATGGTTAACACTGATCTTGCATATCATTTTATAAATGTGACATATGTTTTAGTCATTTGCAGTTGGCTGTGTATTTGATTTTGTGTTATTCTGTTTCACAATCCAGAATCGTCAGGATTGTCATTCCAGCTGGCTTCTCTGGACGAAAGCGGGGTTTTAAATTTCTGGGTAGGTTGAGGTTTTCAAACTGGTTGAGGAATTTTATGGGTGATCCCTGGGGAGAGACACGCGAGCCAAACATACTTCCTGAGGTGAACGAGACACGTGCATATATATAGAACACCAGAAAGTTAATTCATGTAGTGAGGCCAATTGATTTGTGTCAAAAACTACAATCCTGTTCGTCATAAGTGGACACACAGACATGATATACACGTTTTCACATTTTTCCTCCTAAGAGAATGATCAGATTTAAAATTTTCATCAAATATGGCTGAACAAATTTATGTAAATTATAAGTAAATGAGTAAATTGTGTCACAACATTCCATAAATGAAGAATAATAATGTTACAGTGATGACTACTTTTTTGATATGTGCCAAAGTAATAATGAAATGCAAATCTGACCATTTCAATTGAAATTGTAACTTATCACAGTAGTAACATCTGTCAGAATATTTGCAATATTATTTTCTTTGCATATCATTAAGCCCTTGTATCAAAGTAACACACTATGATATGTTTACTGCATATTAGAAAGTTGCAAAAAGAAACAGCCAATGGCCAATTGTGTGGATTTGTGTTAAAGATAATTCGACATAAACAGCTTAATTATGTCATGATGGACTTGATTGATTTTCTGTCTATGTCCCGTAGGTGGTAGTAGAACTTCCAAAACCCAGCGAGGCAGGCTCTCCAACAGACCTAGGTAACACACTCACGTTTTAAAGCATGTTCTTTTTCCACTGACATGCTGATCTTTCACACACATACACACACATGTGGTCCCAGCTTCAACCTCTCTTTCTCTCTTACAGGGCTCAGGCCTGGGGGCAAAGTGAAGCTGCTTCACAGCTCCTCCCTGCTCACTGCTGAGAGGTAGGATTGATAAATAGCTAGTGATGCATCCGTCACTGCCAGCCACTGGGCTCAAAATACCCCACAATGTCTCTGCCCTGTGGAACACAGCTGCTCTGTCGCAGTCATACGATCTTGTTTGTTCGGTTCTCCTGGCTGTTGTTTCTTCATGTCAACATTTCCTGGCAACATGCAATATCTGCAGTGCCATCCAAAAGTCAGAGAGCACTCTGCCAGTCACTTCATAGTATTTGTGCAGAGTTAATGTGATGCAGTATTTTATTCTAGTCTTGTACAGTTTGTCTTTGGCAGGGAAAGTTATAACCTTTGACCTCCGGTTTTGTCATTTCCCCCCCTCTCTTGCTCTGTCTGCCTCTCAGGGTATCATCAAGAGATGCAGTCAAACTGGGGCCATTACAAACTCTTCATTTAAAGTTTCTTCCCACTGACTCCAATCATTTCTTTATTGGTACCAATATGGTGAGCGTTGTCATGTATGCCATTGAATAACAATATTCTTAAGTAAACCCTCTCTAAATATTCAGAGGATGATGCACCTGTTTCAAATTGTGACTTTGTGCCAATCTCCTTTCTATCCTAGGGTCTTGTCAGTCATGGAACCAGTCATGGTTTGAAGGCTCCCCCAAAGTATTACAGGTTTCAGGAGGCTGGAGTTCAACCTGTTGATGTAAACTTAATCCACTTTTCTCCCTTCAGACAAAACTTCTTCTTGGTGAGAGTGCAGTTTTTGACGTTGTAGGACCAGTTCAATATTTTGGGAAACACTTATTTCTTGTGTAGAGTTAGATCAAGAGGGGTATCCTTTCTGTACACTAGATATGAAGCAAAAGCCAGAAGCTGGGTGCTAAGCTTAGCATAAATGGCTAGTATAAGTCTGTCCAGAGGCCTCTAAAGCATTGATTAATACTGTATCCTTAAAATATGTACGTGCCTTCTTTTCCCCTGTGCTTTTTGCAGGTGGGGTGTGCAGATGGCAGCATCAGGCTGCACTCAGTCAGCCATGAGCAGCCTGTGGCAGAGTGGAGGAACAGCACAGCTGGTGAACCAGTGATATCACTGCAGTGGACCCATACCAGACCAACAGTCTTCTGTGTGCTTGATGCAGCTTCTAACCTTCACATATGGGACCTGATGAAAAATGACACAGAGCCTGTGGTCACTGAGAGGATGTCAGCGGATAGGTAATGCCAGAGAGACAC
Organism: Selene dorsalis; assembly: GCA_900303245.1. Lineage (NCBI taxonomy): Eukaryota > Metazoa > Chordata > Actinopteri > Carangiformes > Carangidae > Selene > Selene dorsalis. The sequence continues at coordinate 13,294 of OMNW01012262.1, read as the reverse complement.
AACTGATGACTGTAAGAGGGATTTTATGTTTGTCATTATATGTCAATATCAAGTGTGTGTTTCCTGTTTTTCAGGGTGACAGTGATGGCTGTGTTTGGAGACTCAGGACAACAAAACACATATTCAGGGATAGCCCTGGTGCATGAGTCAGGAAAAATAGAAATGCACTATTTCACGAGAAACTTTACTGTGCCCGTTCTCGCAGAGGAGGAGAAGTTGGAGAGTATGATGACTGAAGCCTTCTGATATGCTGCATCTGAGATGGCTGCATTCAGCTTGATGTGTTTGTGTTAATTCAAATGACTTACTGTATTTTTAAATATCTGAAGATCAATTTATAGATCTGTTTTTGTCACTCTGTTTGTATAGTATATGTCATGATTAAATTTGGCCTGTGTAGGTTTTTCTTCTGAAACTGATGGCACATGGCTAAAAACATGTACATAACCATAGCAATAAGAGGGATGTGGCTATATACCAAAGATCTTTTACAGAGGCCACGGTTCATTTAATATTCCCCAAAAGACATAAGATGCATATAATGTAAATGTGTGTTGATATTTATACTTTTGACTAACTTGAAATATTTGTATGGTGGTAATAAGTAAAATTTTACAAAATAAACTTTGTATATCTGTAGTTATGTTATTTAATGCCGTTCAGATTCTGAACTTGCATGATGCATTGTTTATTATTAAGAATTGCAGACCAAAGCAGAAATAGATGCATAGTAAGAATCCACCCTAGAAAAAATAAGCACACAAAGAAAAAGAAATCAAATTTAGTTTTAATTTGAATTCATTTATAATTTTTCAGTTGTATTGTGTAATTTCCAATTGACATAGTTTTAAAAAATCACTGCAAATCCCTAATATTACCTGTTATACAATTCTTGTGATGAAAGATTTGTTAAAACCTGTTTTCTTTCATGAAAACCTTTAATCATAAAGACATTTTTCTATTTAATGAAAAGATTAACATACAGTAAGTGTCTCTTTTATCTGAGAGACTGCTTTGTGCTGGTTGAAGTCAAAGTTGTGCGACGTGCAGCCTTGGATGTAGCCGGGCGACCCGTTACCTAGCAACACGCACAAAGCACAAAGTAACTTTTAGCAAAGTTATGCTAGTTACATCCGGGATGCACGACTACTAGTTCGTAGAAGGTAAACAAATACTTCATACTTAGTTTACCCGTCGTCTCAGGTTGATACCTAACATTATAAAACTGAGTGAGAAAGAGAGAATATTACAGTAAGCGTTGATAAATGTCTGATGGGGAAGCTGAAAGCTAGGAGACTTGTGTTAGCTGTTGTTGTCTGAAACCATGTTTGGCTGCAGCTAAGAATTATTTCCATGATTGATTAGTCGTCACATGTTGTGTTGATTAATTGATGAGTTGCTTGGTCTGAAACGTCAAACAAAGTGTCCCAGACTGTAAATCAGTGGCTGCAGGTGGTTCAACACGTGTTGTGATCATCTATGATTTGTTTCTATGCTGTTACAGAATTTTTTAAAGCAGACAAGAGAAAAAAATATTTTAACTCAACAATTCATAAACATAAAGTTTATTAATTTTATGTAAATAAATGTCACATTGTCACTATTAAAGAGATTTTTGCCATTAAAAGCTCAGGTCCTTCAATGTAGCAGAGTCCTGTGTAAAAGCTGGAGGAAGATGCTGGCCCCAGGACAGGGGAGCAGGACAACAACAGTGCACCTCCCCACACTGTCGTCTCAACGAAGGGAGACACAGATCGAGGGAACGTTCGGAAAGCAGAATTTGTTCAAGCAGGGTGCAAAGCAAACCACTGGCAAGGTAAGCTGTGTCTTTGACTGACAGATTGTTGACTCGGTTTGTGTTCTTTAGACGTCACACACACACTTTATGTGACCTTGTTTTGTTTCTCTAGGTGATACAGTCTGAGGGCAAAAAGCATGAGTTCATTCATGGCCTCCACTGCATACAGCACTTCTCCTGTGGCAGCCCTGTGCATTTTATGATGTATTCTGAGACTGCTGCAGCATTCATCAGCCTCCATTCAGACAATACAGCCTGTCTTTACACAGCTGACGGCCACAGGCAGACTTTATCAGCACACCTGAGTTACACTGGCCTGACTGACACTAAGATCTCTGGCCGTTTGGTAGGTTGGGGCCCTGGTCCCGTCTTCACACTTCTTGACCATGAGTTACGGCCCCTTGAGGCTGCTACAGATGCCCTGGACATACGTGTTTGCCAGCCTGCAGAGCACTCTGCAGAGTTGGTGACTGCAGGTGTAGGAAATGTGTGTGTGTGGTTCGTGAGGATCATGAGGTGTAAGGTGAAGATACAGGAGGGGATGCACAACAGTATTTTCACTCACATGGCGTTGGCACCCCCACGAAATGGCAGGCCCCACACGGCCTTCGCTGTGTGTGGGAAGGTCGTGACAGTGGTTGACTTGGATGTTGGAAAGGTTTTGGAGCACAGACGGGATCTGCACGCACGGTGTGTATGGCTGCATGATCTATACACTTTGTAGCAACTTTATTAGGTACACCTGTATGGTCTTATGAAATCCAGTACTGTCCTCCACATTTATAATAGCCCTCCTAAAAGGGTGGATGAAACATAATGTAATCCTGTACACCATCTTTAAATTAGACTACGTAATAAACAACATATAATTAGATTTACATCTATTATATATTTGCATCTGTTAGACTGAATTTGAATTGATATACATGGAGCTTTAAAAAACTTGTATTTTACAGCAACATCACTGCAGTGGTGTACTGCTCTCATCTGGACTGTTTGATCACAGCGTCAGAGAAGGCCATCCGGGTGTGGGATCCAAACTGGGAGATACGTGTGTCTTTTATAGGGCATAATGGTAAATTTATGACTGAAGAACTCCATGTTTCCATGCTCTCTCTCTCTCTCTCTCTCTCTTAATGATTGGACCATCATGTCTGTTTGTTTTACTTCTGTGTCCAGGTGAGGTGAACTCACTCTTCTACTGCTCTGGACTACGCATGCTGTTATCAGCCTCTGAAGATTATACCATCCGTTGCTGGGATATGGAAGAGGATGATAGAATTGAGTGTGTCCACACAGAGCCAAAAACTACAGTTTTGTGCGTGGGAGGCAGTAGAAAGGGAGATGCCTTCTTTTCTCTCTCTCAACAGGGGGTGGACTTCTGGAGCATAAGAAACTTGTACAACTTCCACTGTAAACTCAAAGAGGTCGATGGCGCCCCACTGAGACAAGTCCTCGTCTCACCCTGCCCCGCTCCTTACCCCGTTAGAGTGCTCTGTCTGAGCGGGGACAGTGATGTCACTCTGGTGACTGCAGACACGGGAGCAGTCTTGACTTCTTTCAAAGCAAAGCAGAGGATTTTATGTGCAGACTATTGCATGCACAAAGAAATTCTGTTGGCCCTAACTGAGGCAGGTACACTGATCCAAGCCAACACACTCACTAATCCAGTCACTTTGATACAAGAGTGGAAGGGGAGAGGCCAGGGACCCTGGCAGCAGCATCATGTGACAGGGACTGATGCCCAGAATTTGCCCCTCCCTGGCCCGGCCTGCTGCCTTGTAATCTACAGTTATGTGGCAGAAACCCAGAGAGCTTTAGAGGAGTGGAGGAGTTTACAGGAGAGAAGAGGGTGCAGTCACAGGAGCAAGGCATCTCTGAATGATGCCAAGAATAGGTGAGCATTTTCATTTCAAAATAAATATTCTGTGATGCCACATAATCTTTAAGCGGCAGGTGTGATTGTATTTCTGTGCTTAAAACAGGTTTTTGATCATACTTGGCCAGAATGGAGGTTGTGTGAGTGTTCTAACACTGGATAATGGAAAAGTCTTGTACAGGACGTCAGCACACGGCGGCCAAAAGGTCACTGCATTGCAAGTGTATCCTGAGGATGGCTGTCTACTCTCCACAGGTATTTTCTAGTGTAACTTCACTGCTGTCAGCTCCTGTCAGTGATGATTTAAACGCTTTACCCCAATCCTTTAGGTGAGGACTTAACAGTGGCGGTGTGGAGGGTGCACCCCTACACCCAGGACTGTCTCAGCCAACTGATTAGCCTGCACTGCAGCCAACCTCAAGTCTACCTGGCAGCCCTGGGGCCTCAGCTGGCTCTGACCTGTCAAGAGCCCAACAGTGGCACCTACAGTCTGATGCATTTTAACCTTCTCCACCAGAGCTGGACCGGTCAGCCATCCACAGAAGGACATTTAGACGGCTTCACAGGTCACAGTGGAAACATGTTCCCATAGTACATTGGTTATTTGTTGAGGGATTATATTGTATTGCTTGTGAGTGTCTATATACGTGTGAGTGACTGGGTGTCCATTTGGTTTTCTCACAGGTCTGTGTGTGTGTCCTGATCTGGAAGTGTTTGTTTCCAGCAGTTTAGATGGGACGTTGCATATCTGGGATGAGGAGAATCATCTCATCAGGTTAACGTTCATCACATTTCACTAAATCTGTACATGCCAAAGCATACTGTACATACAGTAATGTAGTTATTTATGTATTGTCACTCCTCCAGGACACTTCAGCTCAACGCAGTGCCTGAGTGTCTAGCTTATGGTGGGTTTGGAGGGGAACTGTTCCTGGGCATCAAAGGAGACCTGTACAAAATTAACTGTGCAAAGTTCCTGCCAGAGGAATACCAACAAATGGTAACTAGTCAAATTACACAGCTGTGTTGCTGAAGCATGTATGAAAGTTCAGGATATCTATCTATCTATCTATCTATCTATCTATCTATCTATCTATCTATCTATCTATCTATCTATCTATCTATCTATCTATCTATCTATCTATCTATCTATCTATTTTTTCAACATGTCATTATTCCTGTTTTTTTTTTTATTCATATTCACAGCTGCTTTACAGTTACTGTGCTGAGCGTCTCCCTGACTCACCTGTCATTGTGGATAAAGAAAAGCGCATCAAAAAGAGGTAAGATGTATTCATATTATATAGAAAACAGAATAGAATCCAACACAATGAGCTAATAAGTCACCAACAATATTTGTGCAAACAGGACTGCTCCCTGGGCCAAAAACATGGAGGGGGAATCAAAGGCAGTTGCTACCAATCAGTCAGTGACCAACGACATGTGGAGTCAGACGGTGAGTGTGAAATGATAGAATTTGAGACGGTGAATGTCAATAGGGCGCTGAACAAAAGGGTGTCAAATATTTCTTATCCCTCTGTGTTGTTCCAGGAATATGAGAGATTACTGAGCGTAAACACGGACCTCTCTGATCTCCTACAAGGCACAGTGAAGAGCAGGAAGGAGAAACCTCCCAGTACAGCACAAACCAAGAGAGAAGCTTTTGACTGCTACATGAAAATAATATATGGCCTGCCCTGCAATATAAAGGTTATATACAATATAAGTGCCTTTGTCTATAGCTCAGGGTATTTCTTTGAAGATCAACAAGACATCATAAATGTGGTACAGAGAAGTTCTGTGGATGATTTACAGTGATATGGTGTGTTTTGTTTAGATTGATGTTGAGGACACTTTTTCATTTCATCCTAAACCAAAAGTCAACAAGCCCTATGTCCGTCCTCCCGTAAAAGAGAGTGTTGACCCTGAACCAGAATTGATCATTCCTGTGACTCCTGTGACTGTGAAGAAAAAGAAGGTATAAACTGTTCGCACAATGGGCAAAACCTTAGCTCTTGTTTGTCCTGGATTTAGACATTTGCAGTGTAATTTCCAGTATTAAGCCTCATCTGCTTTCCTTTGTTTACCGCCATTTGTAGGCGAAAAAGCCAGCACCAGCTCCAGCACCAAGTCCTAAACCAAGCACCCCAGTGAAAGTCAAGCCACAGTTTGTTGAGAGAGTCGCACCCAAGACACCCATCATTGTGGAGAAGAAGGAAGAGGTAACAGCATATTTTAGAGGACAGACAAACATGTGGCACAAGAACAGCAGCTTACATTTGTTTGTAACTTGTCCCTGTAGCCTCCAGAGATCATTCCTCCCATAAAGAAACCCAAACCTAAACCTCCTGCTTCTCCTGCTCCTCGTCCAAGGGCTCCAGAAGTTCGTCCACCCTCACCTGAGATGCCATCGTTCCTCAAACAGTTTATGGACGCAGACTGGTTTAAAGACTTGTTCCCTGATAAAAAGGTAGTTTATTACAGTGATCTCTAAAATGTACTAATAATTAATAATCATGTAATGTTAAAGTTGGTCCAAGTTTCTGTCCTGAGGAGTGTGTGTTTGTGTGCAGAGTATGCCAAGCACCTTGTCTCCAGAGCAGTTCTCCCTGCAGCTGCTGCGCTATCTAAACACCTGCAGCACTGAGTCCAGAATGAAGGTCCTCGCTGCACTTCAGACCCTGTACCGCCAAGGACTCTTTGAGAATACAGACAAGCTCTACCATGGCCTCATTGACTTAGTGCCTAAGTTTGTGAGACCTCATATGGTACTGTATGTCCAGGGTCAGGATTGTCACTGCTCTTTAAGGAGTGCACTCTGAGGTCATGACCACTTTTTGTATGTGTGTTTCAGTCTGCTTCGGAGCGGTCACTGCTTATTGAGATGATGAATCTGTTGATGCGTCTGAAATCTGCCAGTTATGAACTTGTGAAAAAGCTTCTCACTCTCCTGGCCTTTAAAAAACTGGCCCTCCGGTGAGTTCCTCAATGTTGAAATACCAATCATTGATAAAGCAAGCCACTTACCTTTTTAATTTTTTTTTTAATTATTATCCTATTGTTGCATTAATAGGGACACAGTGCTGCGCATGCTGACTACATTAGGTGTAGATGAGGCTGAGAGGTGGCTGTGGCCAGAGTTGAAGAGCTGGGACAAAGAAGTGCAGAGCCAGTCTGACATCTGGAAGAGCCTCCATGACAGAGCAGATGGTTGGCTGGACTTATGGATCTCCAAATACAAAGTAACGCAGACGTTTTATGCAGCTCTTTTAATTTCTTTAACTTACACTTTGTTCAATATACGGAAAAAGCGCACATTTTTCCGAATCATTATCATCCTTTAGAGTATTTTTAAGTGTGACAAAAGGACAGGTGTTTGAAAACCGAGGCTCCCCCTGTGAGAATTAGCTCTGCAATTGCTTCTAATGCCCTTTACTGTGACCTTAGCTCCTCTGAATAGGGATACTTGAGAGCTTGTCATAGTGTTGTTGACTGGCATAGCGGGTTCTGGCTGGCTACTGGAAGTGATTAACTGCTTTCTCTCTTTGTCCATGCCACCAGGATCACAACAAGTACCTCAAGAGTACAGAGACATGGAAGCCGCCATCCTTCAGTGTGGTGGACGTGCTGAATCATTTCTGTTTCGTCCAAGAGGAGGAACAGAAAAAGCCTCGACGTGTTGCACCTGTTGGTCCCAACAACACTGTACTTCTGCCCCTATATGACTGGTATGTGGAGGTCACGTGTGTAGAGTAGTTTCCTTTGATTATGACAGATTGTTACATGTTTTGTCTTTTGTCCATGTAGTAGTTCTGAGCCAATCATTCGTCTAGGAGAGACTTACAGCATGGCCAGAATACGCAGGCCACAAGGTAACAATACTCAATTTTCTGCATAAAATGCAACTGATTTTTTAACAAGTGTGTTTTTGTTTTTTTTTACACCTCTTGTGATCTTGTCACGCAGGAATAATTCTACCCCCCCTGCAAAACCGTCCTTTCCTCACGCACTTTCCCACTTTAATCACTTTTCCAATATCTCGTGTCACCCTGAGCCCCTTCCGCACCTACTCAGAGGAAGACTGGCACAAGATTTTACCACGGCGCTACTTCATTCAAGAGCAGTCGTACGTAGAGTACTACAGATAACGCCTCATCATCTGACATTCCCACTAACACTCCACGAGACAATGACAAACATTATTTTGAAATGTGTTCATTATTTTGAAAAATGAAATCGCTCTTGAAACTTTGCTTTGGCTGGTTTATTCTGTGGTTTACAGTATGTAAATGCATTCATGTGGTACAAAGGTGATTTGGTTCATTCATTTCCTGACGACAGTGATAGTTTTGGACACAATATACAATCATGACTGAATACAAAAAGTACAGACCTGAAGATTGTAAAACAGATATTTTTGAAATGATTATATGATAAATATGTAGAATAAAACAGCACAAATGTAAGAGTACATTACAACACTCAGTTAATTGGTACAGAAATCCTAAAAACCTAAATATTTTGCAGTTAAAGTAATTTCCCACTTACGGAAAATTATTAAAATATATAACAAACACATACCATAAAGTTCAGCATTGGTGGTTGATTTACAGTATGCACATGGGTAAGCTGATCAGATATTTGGAGCTGTGCCTCTACAAAGAAAGTGAGTGATGAAGAGGCACTCACCTTAGACCAGGCAGAGGTTCGTCTTTGTAAAAGGTTTCCTGATGATTTGATTATTAAGTACTTTTTTTTTGGTACAAGGCAGTAACTCATACACAACAATTTAATTCCCAAAGTCAACCAGTGAACTTGTTAGTAATATAGCACATTTAACTGTGCTGCTCATCACCTCAAGCTTTATCCATAGCTCTTCCATAAAGCCAACATTTACATTTTCAAAGTTAGTGTTTCTGGTTAGTTTCTCCTGATTGATCTGATTTGGTGATTATTCATCCTTTGTAGAGGTTTGTATTCTTTTCATTACCATTTTGCTACCTGTAGTTACTTGTCCTTAGAAGGACAAAACATAAATTAATAGTTAAAATCCCTCACATAACACTTATGGTCATAAGGAACAGATAAGAAAAGATAAAAAGGATTATTACATCACATTTAGCATGACAGTTAGATTGTACATTGCTCTTGGATGTCGGTAAGTGAACTCAAAAGCACCAGTGTGACTTCTTCTCTACTCCAGGAAATCTTTATCATAATTGAGCAGGTCGCAGGTCAGGAAGATGTCAGGGCGTCCACTTTCCATTAAGACTCTGTTGAGCTGGCTGCTGGTGGTGTTGATGTCTGTGCTTTCATCCAGGGGCCAATCTAAGAGCTGAGCGCTGGAGGGCAGGTCAGGGAGGCCGGGCTGGTAGTCCTCCAGGGGGTTGGGGTACAGTAGCTGACGGAGGGAAGGCATTCGCACAGCCATCCTCACCAGGTCAGTGAGGCCAGACATGGAAAGTGGGTTCAGAGCCAAAGCCAGGCTTTTGAGGGAGTAGCAGCCTCCCAGCGAGGGCAGCAGGAGCTCCAGCAGGCCGTCGGTCAGGCCACAACCACTTAAGGAGAGATGCTGCAGGCTGCTGGAGGCCTGGGAGAGGAGGCGGCGGATGGAGGGCAGAGTGTTTTCATCCAGACGGTTCTCACTTAGGTCCAGCTGCTGCAGAGTGGAAGCGTGGTGACTGCAGGATAGATAGGCGAGGTCAGCTGGACTCAGGCTCAAATATGGCAGCTCCAAGATCTCCAGAGGCTGAGGCAGTGAACTGTAACAAAAGAGGGAAGAGCAATACACTTATTACTCATATCAAAATCAAAAAGAGTATAATCAATTTGCTGACTAATTCTCTTGAGTTAATTGTTCAGTCTAATTATTCAAAGGAAATGATCACATCACTCAGAACAAGTTCAGCTTGGATGGTTACCATTGAAGGACAGAGCTGTACAACCACAGCTCAGTGAGCACCATAAGAAGCCTGAGTTTCTCACAGGCCATGTGCAAAGGGAAATCATCAAACTACAGCTGGTGTTACCAATGGTCTCACTGTGTCAAATAAACTTGACTTTTGCCAGAGCTATTAAAGAGTTAAAGAGTTAGAGTTAAAACAGGTCTCTAACCTTTTAATCTCTAAAATGTCAAAAACCTGTGACTTCTTTGTACTTCTGTCTCAAGAAAGACTAACAATTTGATTGATTGGTTAATTTCCGAATATCAAATTTAGCAGCTGTTTCAGCTCCATTAAAGATCGGTATGTTGCATTTCAATTTCTTAAATCTTTCTTATACAAATATATGAAATACTGTATACTAATTACTCTGCAATCTGAGGAGGAGTTAAATCTTGTCAGCTACTATTTTGAGAAGAAAATAAAACTTGATAAGACATGAGAGGTCTTAAGTTACAGAGCAGTGTTCATGTTAAAGAGGAATCCGTGCCAGACCTGAGTAACACACGAAGCTGTCCTGGCAGGCGCAGCGCAGTGAGGCTGAGGCGTCGCAGCTCCTTTAACTGTGACAAACCCTGTGACAAGTCCCTCAGTGCATCTTCTTGGCCAGGATTGTCTTGGCGAAGGTCCAAGTTACAGTAGTGCAGCCGGAGGGAGTTCAGCGCGGGGAAGGTGGAGAGCTGAGGCAGCAGGTCGGCGAAGCCAGCCACCCCGAGGCTGCTGTAGCGAACATCGATGCCCTGCAGACCCTGGTGAGGCAGGAGGTCTAGCAGAGTCCTGATGCTCGACACTGAGATTTCCTCCACCCGCAGGTATCTGCACTGAAGCTTCAGTGGTCCTGATGTGTTGAGAGCCACACGGACGCGCTCCCAAGATCGAGCATTGACGAAGAGATCAGCTCTCACGTGCACCAACACATCACTTCCTACATCTTGTTCCTCAGTTTCCTTCTTGCTGCCTGCTGAACCTGCCAGAAGGCCATCTCGTCTCCTCTCTGCCTCCATCCTCCTCCTGACCCCCTTCATCATTTCCTCTTCACTCAAAACTTCCATTACTGCCACCCTCTCTCTATCGTCACCATTAGGCTCCTTTTCCCTCTTCCACTGCCCTCTCTCTCTTTTTACATCCCTTTCTCTCTCCAGGGCCGAGACCCTTTTTCTCTCCCGCTCTCCTTCTCTTCTCTGTGCCCTCTGTGCTGCAGCTCTGGCCTGAACAACCATAGTGCAGAGAGCTACAGTCAAAGACCAGCCCCCCATCGGGTCTCCCATCCCTCCTTCATCTCCTTGAAGCCCACAGAGGTCCAGTATTTGCAGAGCACATCTAAGAAACAGGTCATGCCAGGAGTTAGTCATGTATAATGCTGGTTTCTGTATACATAACAATAAAGCAAAGCCAAATCAGTGCACATACTTAAAAAACAGTGAGCTTAAAGAGGTTTATCTGTTTGTTACATTCTATATGTAGTGCAGACAATGATCCAAGGCCTCTGGACAGAATAATGGCACACTCACCTTTGGTCCGAGAGTCCTCTGACAACAGCAAGTAACAAAGCCTGGATACAGAGACGATTTGGAGTGGTTTGTCCATGTTTCCTCCGCCCTCCTACACGCAGAGTACGTTCAGGCCACGTCTGCACCAGCTCCCCCACAGTCAGCGGTCTGCAGCTGGTGAAGGCGGCCTCCAGCAGCGGGCGGAAGAGCTCCCTGGGCACCCACCTCAACCAGCAAGGCGACGAGCTGTGGTCACTCACAACCTCCTTCGCACAAAGGCTCACCAACGTGAATATCATCCCAGCGCACAGCGAGCTGAGCTTTCAGCTTTTAAAAAGACACCGAAGTAGAAACAACTCTGCGTCCTGTCCTCTGCAGGGGACCAGAGTTAGCTAGCAAAAAACTAGCTTCAGGGCTAAGATTGGCTTTATGAAAGCAACCTGACGCGGTCTTGTTAATCCCCAAAAAAGAATTTATAAGATCATTTGATAGCTGCTTGGATTATTAACAGTAATAACCCACGCAGCGACGACTGGAAAACATTCACGCGTGAAATATAAAACGCTGGCACATCATGTTGGCTAACTCGACAAAGTCTCAGTGAGGAAGCTGCAGCTGGAGCTGGAGTGTTTACATACTAGTCAGACGCACGCCGATGACGAAGCACGTAAAGCCGTGACGTAGCGACTGTTGCAAAGAAAGCACCGCGTTGCTTTTTTTTTTTTTGCACTTTTAGTTTTAGCTTATATTTATTTTTATTTATAATATTTATTCCTGGCTTCGTGCGGTTATGTCAGAGACGTTTTATGGTTATAATACATGAGATCATTATTTTGTAGTTTGCAATTTTAATGTCACCTGACCCCCTTCAATAATAGTCTGTACATATAATCTTTTACATTACTAAAAAACCAGGTGATATATCCCCCTAAACTATTTAAGGGGGTGATACCAGGAAATGTTTTTGACTTATGTATAAATCCAAACGTGGGGTTCAGTTTTACTCAGGCCATCAGTCATGTTGATGAAGTACTGTCAGTGCTGCCAAGTTTAGCCTGAGACCCTAACCTTCAGTAAGCTATAGCGCTGATGTACATTGACTGAAAACAGCTGGATTCACTATCACCTCCTGATTTAGCTCTGTTTATACTGCCACAGTGATAATTCCAGGAAAAATAACATTTTTAATAGATAGATATGATAATACAAGTTTGAAAAAACATTAAATGGAAATACATGTGTTTATTACCCCAAACACTGTACTAACAGTATTTCAGTAAGTCCCACTCTACTGGCTTCTACTCACTTTTAGTTTTGATTTAGCTTACAGTTTGAAGATTGTGTGGTCCATTGGTTGAACACTGAGAAGTTACTCATGAGTCAGAAGAACATGTTGAGTTTCATGAATGGAGTGATCCCAAAACAAAATTATCTCTAAATAGTTTCTATTAACTGACTGATTCTGTGGAAAATACTGAATCACATAAGTGATTGGAACAAAGAGAAAGCACAAGTATTGAGTACTTTGAAGTAAGTTGGTACCTGGTATCGGTACGCGCCCAACCCTAAATGGCACACATGCTTATTAGGTTGTAGATAACCTGCAGGAAAAGTTGGCGTGGTAGGGAAATTGACTCCAATATAAAGTACACATTCACACATTTCACTAGTCACACAATACTGTCTATGGCCAACCTATTGTACTCTGTGATTATCATCCTGAATGGTTTGCATGCAGCCCCCAATTTACCAACACACCATACACTGCTGAACATTCACACCTGCTTAAGAACATTACCACCTCTAAGCATCCCCCACAACTGCTTTGACTATGAATTGATTAGAAAATGAGCCAGACTTTGTTTAGAAAGTCCTGCTTTCTGTGATTAGAGGAAACTTCTCACAGAATTGAAGGTAGTTAGAAATGATTAAATTGATAAGCCATGGCAATGTATTTAATTCCCATATAAATAATATAATACAATACCATAAAATACGATTTGCAACAAAAATAAGGCTAAGAGCTAGAATGTGTAGAACATGTAGTTGTTTTTTTTAACTTGTTTTATATCTTATGCCTTGTCATACTGTAAGTATGCTACTGTATATCCAGCTCGTGCTGTAAGGTGTCCCCAAGTGCCTTAAAACAAATGTATTCTTATTAATAAACATGATTTATGTAAAA